>JAULUF010000012.1:11950000-12130000 GCA_031834385.1 Semotilus atromaculatus
TGGTTTCTTAGGCTTTTGACATCCCTCGCTCAGGGGAAGGTTTTGGGCTCTTGACAGTTAGCTTTATAAATAAACATATTTGGAGGGGCTCGCACCTGTGAAGACCTGCATGCGCACACTCACTCAGACTAGGTCCAACCAGCCTGATTGAAGGAATTATTACAAGCAGTATTACAAGCCTGTATTTGTCTAAATTGGCCATCCATCAATCGGGTCTGACTTTATATCAGAGCACATCAACTCTTTTGATTTAGTTTTAAAATTGGTATGTTTTTGTAAATGTACTAGTATTGCATATCTCACCTTTAGCTTGTATTTAAATTAATTTACCTTGTTAGAAGCATGGGACCATGTGCTGGGTCAGCTAGATGGGTCAGTAGGTCATAAGACCATGAAAGAAGAACAGTTAAAGTTCACACTGCCACACAGACACAGACACAAACACACAGAGAGAGAAAGAAAGAGAGGGAGATAGAGAAACACTTTTAGCCACTTGAGGATTAAATGAGTTCTACAGATATAGAAAAACGGTCTTGGCTTCAAGGCAAGTCAAGGCAAGTTTATTTATATAGCATGCCATACACAATGGTGATTCAAAGTGCTTTACATAAAAAAATAATTTAAATAATCACAACAGATGCAAATAAATAAAATGTGCATAAGAAATAAAAAATAATAATAAAAGCAGAGAATAAAAATTATAAAAAATTACTAATTTCGGGGTTGTGAATGGAAGAGTCTGAGAAGTTCCTTTTGTGATTTTACACTATAGCAACACTTGCTTTCCTGTGTGTAAACTTTACACCATCTGTCTTTGACTGCTTCAACGTCTCTTCACCCCTAATGAAGTGAGACTTATACACCGTCTGCCTTTGACGTCTCTTCACCCCTTCAATGGAGTGCGAGACTTATACACTTTTACACTTGCTTTACACAAGTGTATATTTACACCATCCATAACTTAAAGTCCTGGTGTCTCTTCGATCACATCTAAGTGCAAAGCCATCACTCTCCAATTCTCTAAAGCTTTCCCACCAGATATCCTAAATTCGGAACATCCCTATCTAAATGGAAGAGTCTGAGAGTTTCGGTTTGTAATTTTACAGAAGCAACACATACACTCTTCACCCCTAATGGAGTGTGAAAGCTTATAAACCTGCTTTACAGGAGTGTATATTCACATAAGAAAGTTCTGGAGAATGTTCAACAAATACACAGTCTGATCATCTATGTGTCATTTATGTAAAAAATTATGCAGCAATCTTTAATGATGCCGTATTAATCTTCGTTTCTTTGTTGGCAATATCAAAGGGATCAACTGAAGATATTTACAGGTCTAATCTAGAAAGTAAATTCTGTTTCATGTTAGACTTTTTTTTAATAATAGTTAATTGGGGTAATTCACACTTCTGCCCCACCCATACTTTAATATTGCAAGTCCCTTTGGAACTACTTAAAAATAACTTCAAAAATTGTCCTTCTATAAACTGCAATCAAGAATTGCTGAAATAGGTCTGTGTGCCTAGAAATAGTTTGCTCGCGGTTACATGTGATCACAGGAGCCCATGAAATGGTTTAATTTGGCTTCCTATTACAATCTTCAAGCGCCTGAGTGTCGTGTATAAAGAGGCTTTATTGCAAACAGGTTTAGTCGTCACGCTGTGAGATACCAAATGTCTGCATTCTCTGTCCTTGTACTTGCCTTAAAGATGAAGTGTGACATTTTTCAACATTAAAATGCTTTCTCTAATACTACCTTGCTAAGATAACTAGAAGTAAGCCATGATTACTTTGGAAAGTGTAAACACTGTGGCTCTGTGGCTCTATCAAAACATAGCTGTGTTTGTTTGAGCATTTCAACCAACCCGACACAACACTGGCTTAGTTCTGTGATTTAAGGGAGCTACCAGTTTGGAAGTTTTGGTTGACCAAAAACAAATGCAATTTTCTTTCAGTGTATAACACTGCCGTTTAAAAGTTTAGGGTTTGTATGAAGTCTCTTGTACTCTCCAAGACTGCATTTATTTGACCGAAAACACAGTAAAAAATTTTATAACAATTTAAAATAATTGTTTTCTATTTTAATATATTTTGACATGTAATTTATTCCTGTGATGTCAAATCAGCCATTACTCCAGGTTTCAGTGTCACTTTATGCCTCAGGAATCATTCTAATATTCGGATTTAGTGCTCAAGAATGATTATTTTTTGTCAATATTGACAGATGTTGAGCTGCTTACATTTTTGTGTGGAAACCATGATAAATTTTTTTCAGGATACTTTGATGAGTAGAAAATAATTATTTTTTAACATTGCATTTACTGTCAGAAAAAATCTTACTCACCCCAAACTTTTGAATGGTATAGTGTAACTACAATATGTAATATACTACACTACCTTCTTCGCACAGCTTCACACTACTAAGAGAAGATAAACCACTGAAAAATGCTTTGAGAATGTATAATGACATAAATACCGATTTGTCCATCATGCAAAGACCTGGTACGACTTTAGAAGACTTTGAGTATAGTGCAATGTGGTATTGGTGCTTTTATAGTGCGTATAAACAGCCTGTGGTCTCTATCTAATTGTTGTCCCATGGCTTTTAAACCAGCACATCAGAATTCATGTAAATCTAATTAGCATTTCTTCTGTCTTTTCCCAGTGGAGGCGAATGTGTTCAGTGAGAGCGCAGAGGAGGTGGAGGTTCCATCTTCAATTGCCTCCAATGTGATTGGCCAGAATACAGATGTTCCAGCAACCAGCTCCTCAGAAATGATGTGTGAACGTTCCTGTGAAGAACTGGCCAACCTCTTCCAGGAGCTCAAGGGTCTCAGAGCTGTCGTTAGCAACCTCATAGATGGCCTGCAGAAAGTGGTGAGACAGATCCGAATGTAAATCTTATGCTACACATTATCAGGCCCAAACAAGATTAGGAACCTATAACTGCTGTCATTTAGAAAAGAGAAGTTTCCCTTGCCTCTAAGTTCTAACATGAAGATATAGCATATCATATTGTTGATATCAACTGATTTTGTCAGATGTTTATAAAAAACCTGAGCTCACTGCAGCGAGGGCAGTTATGTGGGCACATGAATGCAATAGTTGGGCCATAATTTGGTATACTCACATAACTGTGGGAGGAATGTGAGCTCAGTAAATCACTGTGTTTCTATTGGAAAACATCTCAAATTTGCAATGCATGAAAATGTATAGTTATTGTGACTGCTTGTTGTGCTTGAATGTGTGGAAAGCCTCAATTATGTCTCATTGCAGTATGAAGATGGACAGTTGTGCGATTCAGTTCATTTCAAACTTAATTTTTTTTTAGACAGAAGAAAACACAGTGATGAAGGAGGCACTGAATAAGATGCAGAATCCTTCGGAGCAGAGTATGTGTTGGCAAGATGGCCGTATGTTTGAGGACAAAGAGGACTGGATTGTGGATAGTTGCACTAAATGTACCTGCCAAGAAGGAAAAGTTGTTTGTCGCCAGATCACATGTCCTCCTGTGGCATGTGCCAGTCCATCCTTCATCGATGGCGAATGCTGTCCGGTGTGCCTTCGTAAGTGCACACACAAAGACATACAGTACAACCAGTAGTTGTTTCTAGTATTTATTTATGGTTTTGATAAGAACGATTAAATAGAAATTATTTTAACTAAAATAAAATAATATAAAACAATACAAAATAATTATAAAATAAACAGCAATTTAAAATAATGAATATATATACATACAAATTATACACTACCATTCAAAAGTTTGGGGTCAGTAAGATCTTTTTTTTAAAGAATGTATACTTTTATTCAACGAGGTTGCATTAAATCCATCAAAAGTGACAGTCAAGACATTTTTAAAGTTACAAAAGATGTATAGTTCATATACATGCTGTTCTTTTGAACTTTCTATTTATCAATGAATCCTGAAAAATGTATCACCGTTTCCACAAATAATAACAAGGAATTTTCCTTAAGCAGTAAATCTTTTCAGCTTTGCCATCACATAAGACATTGTAATATTAATTCACAATAGTACTGTTTTTACTGTAATTTTGATCAAATAAATATAGTCAAGAGACTTCTTACCGACCACAAACATTTAAATGGTAGTTTTTATAGACTTATAAATCATGTGTCCTATCTGACTCGCTCCAACCGGGACTCGAATCAGGGTCTCTGGCGTGGGAGGCCTAAAGCGCAGACGCTAGCGTGCCTCTTGAGGCCAGTGGAGTGAGGTTTACACGCACAGCTCTTACTGGCCTACGTCCGTTACACATACAAACATGTATTGCATTTGTACATTTTCTTATGATGTTGTATAAATCTGTCTAGCAATGGACAGTGAGGACGGCTGGTCTCCGTGGTCAGAGTGGACTCAGTGCACAGTCACGTGTGGGAGCGGCACTCAACAGAGGGGGCGCTCTTGTGATGACACAAGCAATACATGTTCTGGACCCTCGATTCAAACACGCAAGTGCAGTTTGGGAAAATGTGACCGCAGAGGTACAATAAGCACTGTGTGTGTGATAGCTTGTATGAGTCATTGTAACACGCTTATAGTAACATTGTTTTGCACTCACAGTTCGTCAGGATGGTGGCTGGAGCTTATGGTCTCCCTGGTCGTCCTGCTCAGTGACATGTGGGGAGGGACTGATCACACGTATCCGTCACTGCAATGCGCCTGTTCCACAAAGAGGTGGCAAAGACTGTGAAGGTGACGGACGAGAGACACAGAGCTGCCACGCAGACCCCTGTCCGAGTGAGTAAACAAAATAGGGCTCACATATTTAATAGACCTTCATGAAATTTCATGTCAAATTGAATAAATGTGTTAGCAGCATTTAAAAAATGTAACGCTGTTAAACAGCCCAACAAAATTTCAATCTCAACCCCCTAATTGAGATCATATAGAAACCATCTCATCCACCCTGCTGTTCAGATCTTAACTGGAAAACATAGAGAGAATGATGTCAGTCTTTCCATGGCTTATATTATCATTAGAGCAGGGACGCTACACAGATTTGGGCAATTTGTTCATCAGAGGATTATGGAAAAGATGCTTATGACATGGCCAATGAATGAGATTCACCTCGGAGACACAGCAGATGCCTGGGAACACCCTGAGATCAGAGCTATTGAATGCATAGGATCTGGGCTAACTTTTATTTTCAGTGAACAGCAGTAACAGAGGGAGAGCTGCGTACATTGTGCCAGCTTATTCTGGGCATTTATGTGTTATTTCCACATTAGCAGGGAATGTGACACATATTGTGTTATTTTGGTGGTGTTACATAACATAACATGGGGTCCAAAATAAAATCCAAGTGAATCCATATCTAAAAAGGGTATTTATTAGTTAGTTTCATTACATTCATTACTAGCGCTTTGGGTACAAGAAAAGCGCAATATAAATAAAATGTATTATTATTATTATTACATCAATCTCAGTTATTTGAAGTCTGCTCTACAATATCTTAAAATTGCATGAGCTGATCAATGGCACAATAAAACTGAATAACAACCAGTTTAATACAAAACAAAACTGAATAACAAGCAGATGGACTTTTGTCACATTAAAAACAGCCTAGTGCTTTACAAAATGCAATAATAACATAAACATTTACAATGCAATACAAATTTTATTTCTATAGCACATTTAAAACAACCGATGTTGACCAAAGTGCTTTCCAGAATAGTAATTACACAACAAAAGTAGTTACATGCAGTCACACAAACAAAATGAAATCCAGTTCACTCTAATCAGATCTAAAAGCCATATTAAAAAGATACGACTTCAAACTACCTAAAAGCATCCACAGATAGAGAAGATTTAATGTGCATTGGAAGAGGGTTCCATAAGCATGTAGCGGCCACATAGAAGGCCCTATCAACCTTTGATTTTAATCTAGTTTTAGGAAGATGAAGAATCATCTGACTGGAAGATCTCTTTTTTTTTTTTTTTTTTTTGATATGGTCAACAATGTATTTTGGAGCAATACAACGCTTTAAATACCTTAAAAAATTAACAGAACCTTAAACTCGATTCAGAATTTTACAGGCAAGTTGGCAACCAGTGTAAAAAAACCATTTGAGGTAGTTGTGTAGTTACACTGTCATGAGAAAAACAGTGAGCAATGTGAGCAAAAAAATTGGGCCACATTTACCTGCAGTATGAATGTAGCCTTATAGATGGAAATGTCACTCCATGTTGTGCCTATTTCTCCATTTAGTTGATGGTGGCTGGGGTCCATGGTCTCCCTGGGCATTGTGTTCAGCTACATGTGGAGGGGGTCTGAAGAGTCGTGTTCGAGAGTGTAACAGCCCTGAACCGCAGCATGGAGGAAGGAAGTGTCTTGGAGACTCCATTGAAAATGAAGTATGCAACCGACAGGAGTGCCCAATTGGTAAGAAAAACAAACTTAGGAACATATTGTCAATGTGCCTTTTTAAAGTGCCTTTACTTTTCAGACTCCTAATATATCTTTCCTTAGCATTAGAGACAGTAATGAAGTAAGAAAGAACTGTGTTGATTTCACAGATGGCTGTCTTTCGAACCCTTGCTTTTCTGGGGTTGAGTGTAGCACAGCTTCTGATGGATCTTGGGAGTGTGGGCCCTGCCCGAATGGCTACCGTGGCAATGGAACTTCTTGTGAAGATGTCAATGAGGTAAACAAAGGCCCTGTTTAAACCTGGTATTAAGATGCGTTTTGGTGGATCAGATCACAAGTAAACGAGGGAGACACATACCCTTTACACCTGGTATTTTAATCCATCTGTTTTGTCCACTTTCAACCACTTCTGTCCTGATTTCTTCGAGGGGAGGGTCTATGGGCGGGTAAAATGTACAGGGTTTTTCAGATCTTTCGATCTAATGGACAAAATAAGCTCACACAATTTGCATATGAACGCCTGGAGTAGTGAGAGAACATTGAGTACCTGTCTGAGTACAGGCAACATGTGAGAAGAATTACTGAAAAGTGTCGAAAAATTTAATATATTTTACATGGAGGAAGGAATCAAAGCAATATCAGACCAGAACATGTGAGACCAGAACATCATGGAGACTAGGGGCTCAGTTATTTTAACATGAAAACTACCTACCAATGTTCTAGCAAGCACCCAAAAGTTGTTTCGCAATAAGCAAAATTTGATGATTATGGTTGAATTTTGCAGGCAAATCTATATTGTAAATAGTCAAACAATATATGAAGTTCAGCTCACACAGAAGTTACTTTGAAACCAAAAAGGTTTCTGTTGGTCAATGCGACAAATTAACATAACCAACTGAAGTGATGTGAAATGTTATGTGACCAAAGCAATGCATTAAAAATCATTGACAACAGTTTAGCAATGCCCTGGGATCATAGCAATGAGTTTTGCTCGGGCAAGAACCCGTAGTGCATACATGCAATATGTATATATAATCTGATAATACTGATCCTTCTTTCTCTCTCTCTCGTTCTGTGGTGTGCAGTGTGATATGGTTTCAGATCTATGTCATAAGGTGGGTGGCCAACAGCAATGTGTGAACACAGACCCTGGATTCCACTGTCTCCCCTGCCCCCCACGTTACAAAGGGACTCAGCCCTACGGCATGGGAGTGGAGTCAGCTAAAATCAACAAACAGGTCAGTGCCACACATCACCTCACATACCATTTACCAGGCGGCTAATTTATGTCCATCCTCCTAGCCGATACCCTCAGAGTCTCAAGGTTCTGCTTCATATGTGTTTAAATATAGACAAAGTTTCAGTATGTTTTTCCCCCCTCATAAATAGGTGTGTGAACCCTACAACCCCTGTAAGGACAACAGCCACAGTTGCCACAAGTATGCTGAATGCATCTTCCTTAGTCACTTTAGCAACCCGATGTACAAGTGTGAGTGCCGTATTGGTTATGCTGGAGATGGCATCATCTGTGGAGAGGACTTTGATCTGGATGGATGGCCCAACCAGGATCTTACGTGTGGAGCAAATGCCACCTACCATTGCAAAAAGGTACTACATCATTTATGATTAACCAGACTCATGCCCTCCACTTGGGACCAGATGTAAATTTTATAGCAAAAATGTATAGAGCATTCAAATATATTGAAGACAATATGCTTTTTGATGAGTTCAATGCTAATAATAAAGCATTGATTCAATGTTTTTCGTTTATTTTAATGCAAGCCAGACACTAAGGTTTAGCTGTTGACTTATGAGATGGCTTCTAAGGACTATAAAATGGAAAGAAATATCGTTTCACCTTAATAAACCCCACAGGACAATGGCATCAAGTCAGGCAGGGGGCCAGTGACCATGAAGGAATATTTTGATTTGGCCCAGTGTTTATTGTCTATTGTGCCTTTTGGAATCATATATTTTATATCCCTTAAATGTCTTTGTGGTGAAATGTTTAGCCAAAGGGAGGGAGAGCAAAAGTAATAATTACATCATTCTTCTCCTGTGATGGATAATTGCTTGATTATGTCATGATACACCGTGGAGAAAAACCAGGACCAGAATCTGCAAGACATCATAGATCTGAAGCCTGGGAAGCAAAGGGAGCCAAGCGAGAAAGCAATAAAGGATAAAATATGTGCACATAACAAATAAAGGAAAATATTGGTAATGCACAGAATGAAAAATTGAGACCTCATAGCAGAAGAAGCTTGACATTCTTAGTACTGAATGTGGGTGATTTGATGTGGCTCATTTGATATGAGTAACTATTAGTGTCAGATGGTTTCTGGTGTAAGACCTTTTCACATCGCACACATACAGTAAGCGAAGCAGTAGTGTGAGAGCCAAGGCTCAAAATCAACTTAAATGAATACTGGTTAATTTATCTCCAGAATTAATCCATGAAACAGCATCATTTTATATACATTATTTATAATATAAAATATATATATAGTATGTATACAGTACCATTCAAAAGTTTGGGTTTGGTAAGAATTTTGGTAAGTCTCTTATGCTAATCGAGACTGTTTATCTGATCAAAAATACTTTCAATAATTTCCCTCTGAGTAGGATATAGGTTGCAACCGATTTATTCAGATTTTAGTAGTCTTTTTTTTAAACGAGTCATTATGTTCTTTCTAGATTAATATCCATTACTTATGCTCTCACTGATATGTTTCTACAATTAACTTTAAACTTTATTCTCTGCAGGACAACTGCCCGACTCTTCCCAACTCTGGTCAGGAGGATTTTGACAATGATGGGCAAGGAGATGCTTGTGATAAAGATGATGATAACGATGAAATTGTAGATGAAAGGGTGAGGTGGATTTAGTACTTGTGATGCTTATGGACTTGTGTTCACGTTACCGATATGTATAAGAGTGTGCACTATTCATACTGACATCTAGGCCTATATGATATATTTCTTCTAGGACAACTGCCCCCTGATGTATAATCCCAGGCAGTATGATTATGACAAGGATGATGTTGGAGACCGTTGTGATAACTGCCCGTATGAACACAACCCTGCTCAGACTGACACTGACAACAATGGGGAAGGAGACGCCTGTTCTATTGATATGGATGGAGATGGTACAAAAAGCTTTGATCTGCCTTTTATAATCCATGCGACTGTTTTTTAGATTGCAACAGATGTGAATCACATGTCCTTGTCTTATTTCTGTTCATAGAGATTCTAAACGAGAGAGACAACTGTCCTCTCATTTACAACACAGACCAGAAAGACACAGATATAGATGGTGTCGGAGACCAGTGTGATAACTGCCCCTTAGTCCACAACCCACAACAGGTCTGGAGGAAAATGGAGACTGACTGCTTTCAAACATCTTTATTCATTTTTTTAAATAATGTTACCATTTTGTGTTTGCAGACGGATGTAGATAATGATCTAATTGGAGACCAGTGTGATAACAACCAGGACATAGATGAAGATGGCCATCAGAATAACATGGATAACTGCCCATACATAGCCAATGCTAACCAAGCCGACCACGACGGAGATGGGAAGGGAGATGCTTGTGATTTTGACGATGATAATGATGGCATTCCTGATGACCGTGATAACTGTAGACTAGTTCCCAACAAGGACCAACTGGACTCTGATGGTAAAACACTGTTAAACATGCTACATTAAAATAGACACACCTTATTTTGGACTCTGATTATAGTACTGAAATAACAATAAATTATTCATCAGTTTTTTTTTAGGGATGCATGATAAATTAATATATGTCTGTTAATGGCCAGGAAAAAGTATTTTTATCTTTGATAGTTGCATTGAATGTTATTGTAGGTAAAAAAATAAAAAAAATAAAAATACAATCCTGGTTTATAAAGAAATTCCTAAAATATTCTAAATCAAATTAAAGTGAAAATATATATATATGATAATAAAACATTAAAATATATTTGCATTAAAATTACATTACCAGGATTTTGCACCGCTAAACTAACATGCCTTACTGTACACTCATCATATCTCGCTTCTGCTATTTACCATTTCACTCCAGATTAAGGAATGTGTGGAAATAATGTGTCTAATTATTGATATATGGCATTGGCTCTGAAGCATCATGTGAACATTTGTTCTGCAGATTATCAGAGAATGGAGATAACCGATAAACAACGTCCAGAATTTTCCTCCGGGCTCCTCGCACCTGTTTGTCTCAATACACAATCCTGCATTAAATTTTTGTGTCATGCGAGCGTCTGTTGTTTTGGACGTTGTTCATATTTCCTATGAGGGTCGTCCAAGAATCTGTCCCATAAAAAAGAAAATCAAAGACAAGGCATGAAAAGCAGGGAGATAAGAAGTGCGTAAATGTCTCGCTGGCATCAGACATGCCGAAGAGTTGCAGTAGTCCACGTCTCTTTGTGTTTTATGAGGTATTTTAGACACACATATACGCAGCTTGACGTTAAGCCTAAATGGTATAATGGTGGAATAAGTTCTCTGTTGTCAAGCCATGCTTACTACTTGGGGTTTCTTTTATAAAGTGGATTTGAACTTTAAGTGGGGTGAAATTTGCCTTGGCATTCCAAAGGGTGTTCATTTCAGCGGCCCTCTGAACTCCAAGTGCTAGCTGAAGCTGTCACGGTCTACGGGGAGATTGGAGATCTTTGAGGTTTTGTTGGCTTAGAGAGACAATCCTAAAGCTTTGGGAAAAGCCATTGTTCAAGTTTTCCAAAAGGAAAAGTACCTCTTGGCTAGGATTGCATTGTGATGCCAGTAGTTTGCAGATCAAATGATTTAATGTTTTGAAGCTTAGATTTGAATTTTCTAGGTCAGTGGCTTTGGAGTATTTTATGAAGTGGTTATATTGATAGTCTTTGCACGAGTAGTGTATGTGGCCTCATAATGATTTGTTTTTAATTAATTATTTGGGTCACACTTTAGATTAGGGTCAAATTCTCACTATTAACTAACTATTAACTATAACTTTTGCCTCAATAAACTCATAATTACTGTTTATTATTAGTTAGTGAGGTAGTATTTACATTTAGTTATTGGGTAGGATTAGGGATGTAGAATATGGTCATGCAGAATAAGGCATTAATATTTGCTTTAAGTATTAATAAACAGCCAATATCCTAGTAATATGCATGCTATGCAAGTAACTAGTTAATAGTGAAAATTGGACCCTAAACTAAAGTGTTACCATTATTTGTCCGTTTTAACCTACATTGACTTCCCATGTGCAGGGCAAACATTTCAGCTTAGTGGTTGGTTTAATGTTCTTATATTTTCTCCCAGGTGATGGTCGTGGTGACGCCTGTGAGAATGACTTTGATAATGATAATGTCCCGGATATCTTTGACGCGTGCCCGGAAAACAGCGCCATCAGTATCACAGACTTCCGGAAGTTTCAAATGGTTCACCTCGACCCTAAGGGAACCACGCAGATTGATCCCAACTGGGTGGTTCGAAACCAGGGCAAGGAGCTTGTGCAGACTGCCAACTCCGATCCTGGCATCGCAGTGGGTAAGTGAGCTGTAATGCAAACATTTACATACATAAAAAAGTAAAACGTTCCAATGTTGATCTTGGATCCTGATCTTTCTGCACAATAACGACAGGCTTTGATGAGTTCAGCGCTGTGGATTTCAGCGGGACCTTCTATGTGAATACAGACAGGGATGATGACTATGCAGGTTTTGTGTTTGGATATCAGTCTAGCCGACGTTTTTATGTAGTAATGTGGAAACAGATCACGCAGACGTACTGGGAAGACAAGCCGTCAAAGGCGTTTGGCATCTCTGGTGTCTCTCTCAAGGTGGTCAACTCCACCACAGGCACTGGGGAAAATCTACGCAATGCATTATGGCACACAGGCAACACCAAGCAACAGGTGAACGCTCTCTTCACTTTTATTAGTCCTGACAGATTTCTCTTTTTGTGCCATTACTAACAATAAACTGTCCAATAAATTCCCATTTCAAAGTAGTGCTGTTGGTCTTGGTGCTTAAATTGATGAATGGCTTTACAATCCATCGTTTAGGTGCGCACTCTGTGGCATGATCCGAAGAATATCGGTTGGAAAGACTATAATGCCTACCGCTGGCATCTCATCCACAGGCCGAAGACTGGCTTCATTAGGTAGAGACTTACACTGCATCTGGTTTTAGTCAGCAGAGTCCTAGTCATAGACACTTTTTATAATATCATATATTATATTATAATATAAAATTATGTATACACTTATTTCAATCTAATTATATCATATAATCTAATGTTTATTATATATTATATTATAAAATATTATAAAAAGAATTATATATGGTTATATTATTCATCAATTACAGTATTAATCGAATAACAGAATATAACTAATATGCTTTTTCTATCTATCGATCTATCTATCTGTTGTATATAATGTATACAAAATTATATTTATAAATGATTATTTTATAATGTTTATAAAATACATTTTCCCCAGGGTTGTTGTGTATGAAGGCAAGCAGATCATGGCAGACTCAGGTCCCATTTATGACAAGACGTTTGCAGGAGGAAGACTCGGGTTATTCGTTTTCTCCCAGGAGGCCGTCTTCTTCTCTGACCTCAAATATGAATGCAGAGGTGAACAAATATAACTTCCTTCACAAATGAAAAAAAAAATCCTGTGATCTTTCTTTTTTCCTATTATTGAGATTTTTCTTTCTTTTTGCAGATAACTGAGTGTTATTGGAATACATATTCTGTCTCCTGTCGTGGACTTTTTTTTTATCAAAGCAAAACCGGATCGATGTAATCGAGATAACGAGACATTCTGCAATAGAGGTTCCTTTGAGAGGTGAATATACCTTCAGCTGGACAAGTATGAAAGGAAACAAATATTTGGTCAGCATTGCTTTAGAATCCTCAGTTAATTGTTGCACAAATAATATTTGTAATGCTACAATGAGTCCTGCCATCTTGAATATAAACCCAAGACTCTGAGTGTTGAGGGTTTATAGTTTTTCATTTCATATCATTTATTCTTTTATATGTCTTTCTAGTCATTCTTATGGAGAAGATTTTTGTGCTTTTTGTGTTTGTTGCAATCGTTTAGGGGAGATGTATTATATTCAGACATTTTCTATTATCTACTGTAACTTATTTGTCTTTTTTTCTGGTTATTAGTTAACATTCCTTTTGTATTGTATCCCTTGCTGACAAATTGTAAATACTTATTTATTTGTTTACATTGACAACTTTTTACAAATGAGGTTTAAAAAGATGTTTTGCAAATGTTATCAAATTGCATTCATGTCAGTAAGGCTTGGTCATTTGCCATTATTGTATCTACATGAAGTGAATGTGACAAGAGGAACAGTAATGTAATATTCCTGAACATTTCAGAAGTATCAGGGTGTTTCACATTTCTTTTTATTAAACTACAGAGGCTGCATAAAAAAATAAAATAAAAAAAAAACAGCAGCAGAGACTTTCCTTGCTCTCATACAATGGTGACAAACCAGGATTGTGATCTCAGTAACTCTCCAGTTTCTAGTCACCCTAACTTGGCATTGAACCAGCAATATTTGAGGTATCCCCTCAGAACCCTCTTTTGTATGCCTTAAGAGTCAATAAGGATAAGCGCCATTCAGGAAATGCCAATGAGAGATTTAATATAAATGTCTTTCTTTTTTTAAATGAGCTGATAAGGGAATATATGTTATGCCTCTCACGTAAATGCTTTAAATCAATTAACATGTTTCATTTACAGTCGTTTCATTCACTGCACAACATGAAGCACTTCATCAGATGTTAGATTCAAGATTCAACTACAGGCTTGCTGCTAATCACATGTTTATCATACGTGTTTGTATTAACTAACAAACAGTTGTTTTTTATATTTTCTCACTCATATGCGTTTTCATGGCAAATATTTGATGAAATCACTTTTTGTCAATAAAATTATATACACAAACCATCATTATAGTCTAATAAAATCTGTTTTATACTACATGGAGTGCACACACACACACACACACACAAAACATTTAGGCCTTAAATTATGATTTATGGATTTGAATTGCATATAGCATTTCCATCCATTTGGATTACATAAAGAAAGTAATAAACTTAATGTGATGCATATTTGTCAGTCATACATAAATGAAACGGGCAAGATTTGCATAGTTTGCATCTGCACATAGTTTGCAAAATAATCATATTTTTAAAATACATGTATTCAAATTGCTTCGAATCAGCATCTGTGAAAATATACATTTATTTTGTTAAAAGGCATGAAAATATGGTTAGCTGTAGAACAAACTGGATTGACTGATGACAAATATGCATCTCATTAAGTTTATTAGTTTATGTTGATGTTAGATCCATATTAGTTTATGGATCGAAATTTTATATGCAATTCAAATACATAAATTTTAGGCCAAGTACTACTTGCATTTTCTCAGCAACTCAAACAGACACTTTTGCTCACAGAATAAATTAATCAGATGACTGTGTAGTTACTTTCTGCAATGGCATTAGGCACCAAAAAATATAATTTTGCATGATGATATACATCCATGCTGATCAGAAGTTGTCACTGCAACTGCAACAAAGAATTCTTAACAATTAATAAAATAAATCAAATTTAAATTTGTGGTTTAATTCATTCTTGTAAATAAAGGCATGGACTGCTAGAAATCGTTCCAAATGTTCTAGCATGTCCATTTTTGGTAATATTTTCTGTCTTCCATCTGGTGATCCTCTAGGCTCTCTTTGGAGCATTTAGGGGAAAACAGTACTTGGTAGAATTAAGGCGGCATGCTGTCCTCTTGTAATTCTTGTCTCTGAAATAGTGCCCATATTTCACTGCTTTCAGATGCTGTTTTTGTGTGCATGCAAGCTGACACAACTGTGCAATTAGGGCATAATTAAGGGGAAGTTCTGTGTTAAATCTAATGATCCGGCCACATAGCAACAGGAAAACAGGGCATTTTTACTAACAGACATACACGCATGTGGAGGATTTGAAGCGGATTCTGACATCTTTCATGTGCGGGAGTCTGTGGTTCTTGAAAGCAGAAGATTTTAGACATAGAGAACATCATGAAATGTGTCATCCTTTTACTTGATGCACATGAATGATGCTCTCTAACACTTGGATGTTGTTACACCGTTATTTAGTAGGTCTATAAACAAATCCAGCTGCGCTCACGGTACACTGCAAGCCCAATCACACAGACAGCATTATGAAGCTTATGCTTCTGCTGTAATTTTCATGTGGAAGAAGCTGAGCAGCGTGTCTCCTGAGGAGATATCAGATGTAGTTCTTGTTCCAGAGACAGGCACAAAACTGAGAAAGAGGAAGAGAGAGATCTCAGAGGAAGCTTCTAAGAAGTTATTTAGTCTCTGTTTCTGGAAAGCACCATTAAAAAACGAAAGCTTTTGTGATATTTTGCATGATTGAAAAATGTAGGTGATAAAATAAAACACCTGAGGGATTGCAGGACCACAGTGTTCTTTACTGTTTTGAACAACAACACTGTGTCAAAGTCCATTTACCTTTTCTAACAACACATAAAACGCACAAGGAGAATATAAATATATTTCAATATTACAGTATGAAATATATATTTGCATCCTGTTTTGCGAGAATATTGCATATAGGCCAAGCAGGCAGATAAGAAAACATTTGCCATTTCATGTTTTTTATAATTCCTCTTTCAGAAACACAAGCCTGCCATATGTGGCAAGACAGGGAAAATATATTTTATAGCAATTGGGGGCAAAGATTAGGGTTTACGAACTTCTATCATCTGCAGTGACCACATAAAAGATGCAGTGATTACATAAGGCAAAAGACAATGCAGTGATGTAATGTGGACCACCCAGCTGTTTTTAGTGACCTCAATATTTCGGCAATGAACAAACTAATGAACACACAATACTAAAATGTTAACAAGTTTTCCTCAAAAGAACACAACAGAGGCACAGGATTCCTTCACTCGAAAAGTTTTAATTCTGTCATCCTTTGTTCTCCCTCATGTTGCTTCAAACTGTATGACTTTCTTCTGTGGAACATAAAAGAAGCATATTTTCAATCATGTTTTACCTTTTTTACTTTTTTGTGTTTTGGACCCCATTGACTTTCATTGTATTGACAAAAAAACTGAGACATTTTTCAAAACATCTTTTACATTTTCTTGGGTGAACTATCCCTTAAGCTCATCTGGTGAGCGTTTATTCAAATAATAATAGGTTGTCTAAAAATTGGCAGATATTAGAGATCAGTTAGCAGACTAAAATGTCTTTCATGTTCTGCTATGCGACTGTATCGATTCATCTAATAAATACTCATGTTGTGGCCAAAAACAACAGCTTGTTTTGTAGACACCCGTAGAGCAAGAGGAACTGAACTGTCGCAACAGTAACTGTGCTCTCACTAATCACACTCTATGGTTATTTCATGCTTAATTACATTGGCTCACTCATATTACTCATATTTGTCCAATAGGTCCGGGGTCATTTCAAGCAAACGTTTGGACATATCACAACAGTTTTGCCGGTTAAACAAATCTCCTGACCCAGAAACGTCTAAACTAAATCATGTTATCTAAACATATTTACAAAAAGCATGAGAAACTGGTCATCATTAATAACCTTCATTAATCATACTTTACTGACAGGCAGACTCATTCTTTCAGCAAGATATAGAAGCGGGAACAAGTTCAAAGTTGTTGTTTTACTTTAATCCAAAGGTCGGCAAAATTGCTTTCTTATGCTTACATCTAAACAACACTATCCTTCATCAAGATTCTGTCAAAATACAATCCGTTCCCTTTTTCTTTTCTTTTTTTTCTCGGACCAAGGGAGTTTAAAACAGCTTGTTCCAAAGAACTCCTCAGCTCATTAGGGAACCACATGGAAAAACCCGTCTGTTTCATTCATTCACATAAAGGTATAAGTCATCTGCAAAGGTAACGCTCATTTTAAATACGTTTGATGTGAGTGCAAACAACTTAATCAAAGACACCAGTCTGACTTCACTATTGGCAGGCAAATAAAGATGAATTAATGCGGCAAGGGTGCCAGTTTCAGTGTTTCTAAAATAGAGGGACCACAAGACAAAGTATTCATTTTAGAGCATATTACAGATGCATCTTTTCAGTTGTCGTACAGAGGCACGGCAAATTGATGATGTATGATTCAGGGTAGATTAAGAGGATATTAACTTTGCCACATTCTGGCCATAAGATGAGCTCATGGAGGAAGTTCAGCACATTTCAAACACCAGCCACTTTCACATTTCTTGTACCAAGCCAGTCATCTGTCTGAGAAGTGATGCTGATTAGCTCTGCACTCAAAACACCCCAAAATGGTGTTGAGGTCATGAAGGAAGGTGGCAGATTAAATTAGAAACGCTTTACAAGCAGACTCTCAAAATGTTAAGAGTTATTAACTTCATGGGCAAATCTCTGTGAGGTACTGTCGTTTAAAAAAGTAACTCCAGCCTTATTTTTTTTCTTACATTTTTTATGTTCCTCCATTTTTGAAACCCAGTAGTCAGATACTAGTAATAATAGTCATTTCCAGTATAACTATCAAATGAACACTGCAAACTCACCTGCGCTATACGAAATCTACACCAACACTATTGACTACACAAAAATAAGTCATATTTTACTGCTGTCTGAATTGAATGTAAGATTAATGGCAAGAAAACACTTCTATCCAGTCATCTTCACAGACTGAGACTGCACACGAAAAATACTTTGTGACCTATGAAGAACAGTTAATGAACAATGACTCGAGTGAACTTCTTTTTAGTGAATAAACCAGTGAACCGGTTCACATTCAAATGATTCTTGAGCCAATCCATTGAATGAAACCATTTTTATGTGAGCAGACAGACGGACGGACGGACGGATGGATTTGAAAGACTTGGGTCTTGTGAGGTATAAAGCAGTGATAAGAAATTATACTTTCTCGATTTTAGTAATTCTTTATTTTGTTTTTCTAACGTTAACTGCAGAAGTGCATACAAGAATGCCAGTGAGTTTTCTGCCAGTGGTCATAAAAAAGGGCGATATAAATCAGAGGAGGTAATGCAGGCGTTATTCTCAAAGGAGTGAACATGGAGAATGCAGCGTGCTCACCCCAGCTCTTCATGAACTAGACCTAGTGTAAGAGCCCCTGTGGGGTGGACCGGCTGGGATGTCTTTTCCAGATGCATTTTCTGTCCCGACTACAGCCTACATGTCCAAAGTGAACGCAGAAGTTGTTGAGCCAGGAAGCTTCCCCTGCGCTCAACCTGAAACATATGCACGTATATGCAGCATGTGGCCCCAATCAATAACGTGCCCCAAAAAGTACAGCTGAAAACATACACACTGAGTAGCAGCTCCTGCCAAAGCACGCAACCCGGCTAACTAGCGTCCTGCCTGCAGGGCACATGGCGTCAGGGTGCTTGTGCGTCACAAAAGGATGACAAACCAAGGCCAGCTGTCAGATTGGTCCAGATCTTAATTTGAGCATTATTGCAACATAAGCCTGGGAACTGGTCAACAGCCCAGGGATGGTAAAAAAAAAAACAACCCTAACAGAAGGCAAAAACACAAATGCCAATGCCAACCATTGAGACAGAATGTTGACTTTGGATGGAGAGCTCTGCACGTGTTCACTTCCTGTCTGAGAGGCTATACAATGTTACCAGCGAATAATATGAGCAGTCTGTGCCATGTAAAAGACAAATGATAGACTAAAGACAAGGTTAGGTGGAGACTCACAACATGATCTTGTTTGATTTATGAAGTAACCTCATGCTGGATTTTCAGAAAGTTCTTGTTTTCAACAAATAGGACATATAATCCCTATGTGCGCACTGACATTTCATCTGTCTTTCTTTTCAGCCAGCAACTGGAAGAAAGGGGCCTTTCTGTGAAGCACTAAAACCAAGTTGGAATGCTTTGAAGCATTTATGCTTCTCTGCTGTTCCTTTATTCGCACAGGTGTAGATCAACAGAAGTGTCGACAAAACCACCGATTAATCTTCATTCTGTGTCCTCCCTTTGACGTAGGAAATATCACAGGTTTTTACGAGGTCTGAAAAATATGATTATGGCACAAGTGAGTAATGGAAATAACATTTGAATAATTGAATAAGCATGTGAAAATGGCTTTAAACAGTAGGTGATAACCTAATGGTAGCCTCATAAAACACAACCCAACAATTCAAAACACATAACAATCAACTTCCTCTGCATATAAAGTAGCTAAACATGGAAATCAAAAGCTTTTAAAATATAACACTTACCACAGCAGGCGGAGAAGTACAGTAGACAGAGGAACATCAAAGGTCTGTGGGCCGTGAAACAGGAACGATAAATTATACGCAGGTGTAAAGTTGACTGTGTTCTAGACACACTTTAAAGGACTACTCTAAAGCTGTGGCATGGTAAACATATATTTTTTCCACTCACAGTAGAGGAATGCAAATATACGTGCTAAGGTGATGGACAGAGTTTGCTATGCTTTCAAAACCATGTTAGGGAGAATAACCAGACCAGGATTTAAACACTTTTTAGAGACATCCCCCCCCCCCCCCAGTTTTTGGAGTCATAGCACTCTCTAGTGGTCATTAAAAGGAGCAATAACATTGAAAGACTCATATTGGTCATCCAGTAATCTGAATACGACCCTCTGAAGGTGTATGGGGATCATCATTGCTCAGCGTATTCTGAATTAAAGTTAGCGTTCACAAAGGGTTTTTTTTTGTTTTCATTTTACGTCTCCGTTTCCCCACTTGTAAATATGCGCTCGTGTCTTTTGCAGCATCTCGCTCCACCTCGTTCTAAAATCGCAGTGCTGAAGCTAAATGAATGAATGAGGCATTTATATAGCGCTTTTCATATGTAGGCCTACTACTGTACACCCAAAGCGCTTTACAATCATGTCGGGGTCTCTCCTCAACCACTACCAGTGTGCAGCTTCCACTTGGATGATGCGACAGCAGCCACAGTACACCAGCTATAGTTGGAGAGAGGAGAAAGTGATAGAGCCAATTTAATGGATGGGGATTATTAGGAGGCTGATTGTCAAGGGCCATTGGAGGGAATGTGGCCAGGACACCTGGTTTTATCACCTGGTTTTATCGTGTGGTCTACCTGTTACTAATATAAATGTTTGTGATGCTACTTTTTCTGACCACATGCCTGTGTTACTCGAGATTTCTTGTTTCTGTAGTCCGAAACCATGTGCTCCTGCTCGTCGCTGTCGGCCATTTAACTCTTTAACTGCAGAACGGTTTACTGATGTTTTTAATAGTACAAACATGGCCTTTTCAGTGTCCACCCAGCATTATAATACTGATGAGTTAACATCATTGTTTCATACTTCTTGTCAGAATGCACTGGACATTGTTGCCCCTTTCAGGACTGTCCGTGCTAAGCCAAAATCTGAACCGTGGCTGAATGACATTACCCGTGCTGCCAGGCACGAGTGCAGGAGAGCGGAACGTCAGTGGAAAAAAGATAGGCTAAGGGTTTCGGCTGAGATCTTGAAAAACAGCCTGTTTACATATCAAAAAACTGTAAAAATGGAAAAGTCAAGGTACTTTTCAAATGTCATCGCAAACAATTTTCACAAACCTCGTGTTCTGTTTAACACTATTAATTCTGTTTTAAATACATCTCAACAAATGACTTTAGAATTTTCCAAAGAAACATGTGAAAACTTTTTGCAGTTTTTTATTGACAAGATTATGACTGTTAGAGCTAATATTGTTCATCCTTCTGCTGATACGTCTTCTTTTTCTGTATGTTCTTTTGTTTTTAACCAGTTTGAGCCAGTGTCTCTTGCTTGTTTAAAAGACATCATTGACAAAATGAATACATCTGTTTGTCCCACGGACATTGTTTCCCCAGATTTCCTAAAAAAGGTTTTTGAAACCCTTGGCCCTACAATACTTTTGATTGTAAATAGTAGTCTCATTCATGGAGTTGTACCCCTACATTTCAAACACGCAATAGTGGAACCAATGATGAAAAAAAAAACCTGGATTCGTCGGTTCTTGCTAATTTTAGGCCCATTTCGAAACTTCCGTTTCTTTCTAAAGTATTGGAAAAAGTGGTTTTTAAACAATTACTGTCCTTTCTAGACTTGCATGGCTTGCAAGAAATGTACCAATCTGGTTTTAAATCACTTCACAGCACAGAAACTGCCCTGTTAAAAGTTTATAATGATTTATTGTTGGCCACTGACACAGGTAACTATGCTGTTCTTATGCTATTGGATCTTACTGCTGCTTTTGACACCTTAGATCACAATGTACTGCTCTCTCGTCTTGAGCATTGTGTTGGTGTAAAGGGTGCTGCGTTACAATGGTTTAGATCTTATCTGGGCGAAAGAACTTTCTCGGTACGTCTTGGGGAATTTGTGTCTTCCACAACATCTCTTGCATGTGGAGTCCCTCAGGGTTCCATTCTTGGACCCATTTTATTTTCTTTATATATATTACCCTTAGGGTCCATATTTAGGAAACATGGCATCGCTTTTCACTGTTATGCAGATGATTCGCAACTCTATCTGCCTTTGAAACGAAGCAATGCAAACTCTATAGCACCTTTGTTGAGATGTCTTGAGGATATTAAAGCCTGGATGGCCTCCAATTTTTTAAAGTTCAATGAAGATAAAACTGAAATCATTTTGTTTCGACCTGGCGGTACCATTAATACCACTGATGTAGATCTTGGTGACTTAAAGTCATATGTGAAGCCTGTTGTAAAAAACCTAGGTGTTTTAATGGACGGTGACTTTAAACTAGATAAACAGATTAATTTGGTACTTAAATCGTGTTTTTATCAGTTAAGGCAATTATCTAAAGTCAAGTCATTTATATCTTTTACTGATTTTGAGAAGGTCATCCACGCTTTTATATCATCCCGCCTGGACTATTGTAATAGTCTATATGTAGGCATTGGTGAGGCATCTCTAACACGTCTGCAGAGGGTACAAAATGCGGCTGCACGTCTACTAACAAGGACACGCAAACAGGAGCACATTACACCTATATTAGCTTACCTTCACTGGTTGCCAGTTCGTTTTAGAATTGATTTTAAGATTTTACTTTTAGTTTTTAAATCATTAAACAATACTGCTCCTAAATACCTCTCAGATCTATTACAGCCATATGTTCCATCCAGAGCACTTAGGTCTGCTGGGCAACTGCTTTTGGTTTCTCCCAATGCAAGATTAAAGAGCAGAGGTGACCGTGCCTTTGCAGTGGTGGCCCCGAAACTTTGGAATAATTTACCTTTGTACATTAGGCAGGCACCTTCACTTGCTGTTTTTAAATTACATTTTAAAACATATTTATATAGTACTGCATATAACACAGTATGAGAGTTACTTGTTACTTGTTGTTTTCTTGCTTTGTTGTCTGTCATCTGTATGTACAGCACCTTGGTAAACACCTGCTGTTGAAAAAAGGTGCTCTATAAATAAACTTTGATTTGATTTGATTTTTATTTGACACTGGGGTTACACCCCTCCTCATTTTTAATGACCACAGAGAGTCAGGACCTCGGTTTAACGTCTTATTTGAAGGACGGTGCTTTTTGACAGTATAGTGTCCCCGTCACTCAACGGGGCTGTTAGGACCCACACAGACCACAGGGTGAGCGCCCCCTGCTGGCCTCACTAACACCTCTTCCAGCAGCAACCTAGTTTTCTCAGGAGGTCTCCCATCCAGGTACTGACCAGCCTCAAACCTGCTTGCATGCCGCTTTAGTGGGCAACCAGTCTTGGGCTGGAGGGTGATATGGCTGCTGGCATAACTTACAATTTAATTTCACATTCCAAACCCTAAGTCTCACGTTCCCAGCTAACAATTTTTGGTTCCCATAACATTATAGCTTTTTGTTCACAGAAAGTTATTTTTGGTTAGCCAGGAACGTTTTCTTGATGGACAAAGAACGTTAGCTTTTGGTTTGTAGAATGTTATTCTAATGTTACTTTAACGTTCCCCTAAGCGGGTTTTCTATGCGCGTACCTTGAGAAACGCGTTCAGATCAGATGGCGAGGCGCGCAGTAGGATAATGAAGATAGAAAAAAAACACTAATTTATTCTTTCTGTGCTTTTCTTACTATGATAGCTTAAAGTCCCCGTGAACCGGAAGTTGCAACCGACTTTTCTCCAGTGTTGTGACGTATTTCCGAGAGAAACGGAATACTACATGAGGCAAAATAGTGGGCATGGCTTTTTTTTCCAACTAGCACCTGATTGGATCTAGAAAAGTAGGTGTTTCTAGTAGCCTGTCTACTGTCAGTTGGACGGGCGTGGTTACGGATGTTAAGCAGACACCCAAACCGTCAAACCTACGTCATCAGGGAAGGTCCTCCAAGGCAGAGGGGAGGGGCATTTTCAGACTTTGATTAAAGATTACGAAGCAAAAAAAAATTTTTGTGTGGATTGACTTGCACGGATGAATTTTTCACCACAAACCGATCAATTTAGGCAAAGTATGGCCAATTTTGATTTCATGGGGACTTTAACCCTGACTTAATATTTTAGCTATAAAGTTGGATTTATCATTATAATGCATTTTGATTTATCTCATTTCAGCATCCAAACTAATTTAGGCCTAGCATTTTAGTTGAAATATTATTTAACACGGTAATTAAATAATAACCTAAAATAACCTTTAGGGAACGTTCTGTATAAGTTATTCTGAACGTTCTGGGAACGTTGTTTTATGGTTGCAAAATAATAACCTAAAAATAGCCATTATGGGACATTCTGTAGGCCTATAATTTGTAGGATATTTCAAAATAACCTCCCTGCAACGTTCTGGGAACGTTATTTTATGGTTGCAAAAATTAATACATAAAAAGTACGTTACCAAACCAAACGGGAACCAGATATTATTGGGGAACGGTCTGTGTTTGCTGGGTTAAACGCAAAAAATCTGCACCGAATTGCTTACTTTCCTGCATGGCATTGCAGACCTATTATGAATATTGTTGGCTCTTTTGTCAATCGCTTTCTATAAAAAGGGTCTGCTAAAAGCATATGTAATGTAAACATGCACGTTGCACTCCCGTTTGGCGCATGGCACAGCATTCTAATTTAGGCCAAGGTAAAAGTAGCTCAACGCAAAAACACGTTCTTTGTGAATCAACCCTTATGGTTATTAGATTTTAAAAACTCAGCAAATATCTGGTGATTATTTTCACAAGAATAACATAGTTTGATAATAATCTTATTATCAGTGAAATTTATGTCAATAATTGTCAAAGTAGATTAGTTTAACATATCACTTACAGTACAATAACAAGTGCCTGTGAAAGCAACAACCTTGACTACATGGCTCTCTGATCTGGCCTGAGGTCTCACATTTCACTCGATCATCCAGAAATAACCCAAAGGAGCAGAACAGAATATAAAAATGAAGCTCTCACAGTTTGACTTCTGTTCAGTACCAAGAATGAAGTGTAGTCATCCAATGATGCAGCAATACTGCAGAATGGCAGGCGGTACAGGAACACAGCCACGTCAAGCTGTCCAGCCACTCACGAAAATAGGCACTAAAATTATGACAAGAGCATTGTTTGAGAGAGAGTTTGTGATTGGCTTAATTCTTCTCGTTGTACTTTTACCTTATTTAATTGTTTAACAGTGTTATACAAGGAACTTGTCAACGTGAGCAGTCTGATGATCTCAGATGTATTAGCTGAATGTGCACAGACCGGTTTATTGAGATATGCATCTCCTGATGTGTAACCCTGCCACGCAGGGTGGAGTCATGTTTTTAAAATGAAGAAATGTTTCAAAGATCAAAGGATGTGATGAGTTAAAGGGATAGTTCAAGTTCACAAAAAAAAAAGAAAAGAAAAAAAAAGAAAATTCTATCATCACGTCATTCCAACCAGCTTTCATTCCAGCTTTAATTCTTCTGGAACAAACAAGGGGAATTTTTGAAGTGAATGAGGACAGATGATGTCAAGCTCCAACAAGACAAAAAAGCAAAATTGTTGTAAAAATGGTCCATACAACTTCTGTGCTATTCCACGTGTGATATGACCTAAAAAGTCATAAAATAGCTTTCTCTTCCTCTGGTTATGTTTGTGATTGAATTGTTCTTTTGTGTCAGATATTTTCAGTGAATCAGGTGACCGAATAACAAAACTGGACTGAATGATTCATTTGTGAATCAAATTGATGTTATTCTGGAGTTTATAAGTAGCTACCAGTCAATAATCAATTTTATATTTTGTTTGTCATACAGCTAATGGCTTCAAGAGACATGAAACAGTTCAGTTGATGTGGGGCAATTTTATGATACTATCATGGCACTTGCATACTCCGGCTTAATTTACATTTATTGATCAGATGATAGACTGAAAAGGTCACTGAACTATAGCTGAAATGCAGACATTCCACTTTACAACTGCCCTCCACAGAAACCAGACAAGAATTTCGGCTATACACAACCATTGGTAGCCTATACCTTTCAACGGGCTACATAGAAACGGGTGGTGGAGGCATACGAAGGTCCAGCAACACCTTTGTTTGAGGTCACTTTTCAAAACTTTTTGTCATTTAGTCCATCCAATCACCACCTGGACAAACCTGTTCTACCAGGTAGGCCAAACAGAAACTGTAGCCAACCAATGATGGCCCTATACAGTAGCGTATGTCTTTGAGCAGATGTGGACTCTAATGCGGGGCTTTCACTTACCTATAATATTGTCTCTTTGAGACAGCTGCTTAACTGTCTCTCTTATAAAGGCAAATTCCTCAGGTTTACCTTACTGGGTGCGCCCTGCCGTGATAAATGTGATGAATAATACGTAAGGTGACACGCCACACGCGGAGGAACAAGACGTCATGAGCCTGACGTAAATCTACTACGGCGAAGGCAATCTTATGAATATTAATCAGGTAACGCTGACGCCCGTTGCAACCATCCAATGGCGAAGACTTATCTATAAACATTAATTAAGTAGAGCTGACGTTTTGTTGTTACCTTCTACAGGCGAATTTTAGATTCATGAATATTAACAAAAACCCCTCGCCATAGTACGATTAGTAAAAGCGGCTACTGAGCGTCCATCACATCAGCTCCGCAATACCGGCAGGAGACAAACAGGAAATTATAACTTAAAGACAGCTGTAAGAGTTTATTTCTTTGTATGAAACGAGTATATTCCTGTTATTGGACTGGACTAAGTTACCCGTTTTAATTATCTCACCTATTTTGCCGCGGAGACAATGCTTCAGTGTCTGTCGGGAGGTTCGTGTGTGCGTGTCATAGAAGGTTACAGGTCTACGTGGTATTTTTTGGTATTGGTGCTTGCGTATGTGGTGTATCTGATATTCGGGGCTTTAGTGTTTTCCGCGGTGGAACTGCCGTATGAGGAGCAGCTTCGACAGGAGCTTCGGGCCGTAAAGCAGCAGTTTCTAGATGACAATGAATGTCTGTCCGATGAAAGACTTGAGGAGTTTCTGGCTAAAGCGTTAGAGGCGAGTAATTACGGTGTGTCGGTTCTCAATAATGCCTCCATTAGCTGGAATTGGGATTTCACATCTGCACTCTTCTTTGCCAGCACTGTGCTTTCCACTACAGGTGAGCACAGACATTCTCTTTACAACATGCATTAGGCTATAGGTGTGTGTGTGTGTGTGTGTGTGTGTGTGTGTGTTTTAACACAGTGTTACTCATTACATGAGATAATTCTGATAATCTGAACTGAAGTAATTATTTACAATTATTCACCCAAGAGACTCAATGACAGAAAAGAGGCCAGTGATGTCATTAAGGTCGACCTGTCCTCTCTGATCTGCGATAAAAGCATTATAGCTAACGCCTATGGCAAGCCAATTTAACATTTAAAAGCTAGACATGTGTTGTAGATATCTCTAATTCAGTTTTGCCTAGTCATAAAGAACATTTCAGATATCCGCAACTACATTTTCCCCATAGACTTTTGGAAAATCGCAAAAGATAAGATCTGTGTTCAACAAAGAGTTGTGACCCTTACACGTTTTGTCGATCAAGATAATCTTTACAAGTTAATCCAAAATGTATACATTTTGAAGCCTAAATAAAGCCGTTAGATATACAATGATAACGGTAAAAAGTAAAAAAAAATCACAAGCAGGTTATAACTAGTGTGTTTTATGTCATAGATCAAAACGTGAAAATATTTAGAGGCTTTGTTAACCACAGACCTTATTTCAGGCGATTTAGCAAAAACCCATTCAAAAAACCCATAGACTTAAGGGCGAGGGAACCAGAAGTGCTAAATGCTAACTCACTTCCGCGTTTTGGCCTACAAAGTGGCGTCATAACTTCAGCACTCTATTGAATATATACATGTTCCTTTTCAGATATCTTAAATTAAGTTTTGACTAGGCGAAATGACGTTGTAGATATCTGTAACCCTAATTATTACTAGTCAAAATGGCATTCAACCTGAAATAAAAAACGGGAAAAAAACGGAAAGAACTAATCTGACCTAAGAACTTTTTTAATGTTATTCTCCACTTCAAAGAATAGCATGCATGTAAGCATCTTTATTAAAGTGAATTAGTGTGAATCTCCCATGCATAAATCTTAGTCCGCAATAACCTACAGTAATTTTAAGCATGATCATAAACATAGAAATGCATGGCAAACATTGCATGTTGAATGGGAATAGGAGCAGGCTTTACTCAATGATTAAACTTAAACTTTAAGAGTGCTGGCCTGGATGATTAGAATATATAAAACAGGAGAGAGGCCGCACTATGCCTAAATATTTTTTATTTGCACAGACGCGTTTCTGCGCGTGCCTTCAGTGTGGCAAACTGAACACTGTGCACACCACACTGAAGAAGGCACGCGCCGAGACGCGTCTGTGCAAATAAAAATATGTATGCATAGTGCGGCCTCTCTCCTGTTTTAAACATTGCATGTTGTCAATATTTTTGAGAGACCCCCAGGCTAATGTGAATGAATACAATTTATGTCATGCTGGAAGCCTGGAAACATGCTTTTTTCAATTACAGCCAACTTCTGCTTCTTTTTTCTTCCATTCATAAGGAAATTAACCCACTTCTTCTTTGATTATGACGGGGAGGGGAAATTAGTATATGGATATCTAAAATAGAGCAGCGTCATGCACAATAATTTGCACTAGGCGAAATGACGTTGTAGATATCTTTAACTTTCATTCTGCCAAGGCAAAACTGAATTACAGATATCTGCAATTGTCATTTAAGATGTGTGACGTGTTGAATGTCATTTTAAATGACGTCATTGCAGATGTATATGTATATATATATATATATATATATATATACGTACACACACATTTCCATTGCCAACACTATGTCAGATAACTTAAAGACATTGCTACACTTTCTATGACTGCTCCACAGACTTCTTGTTGCAATATTTACACCCTTTGTTATAACTTTTTATTTTACGGGCCTTTCTGAAAAAAATATTCCAATGCCCTATCATATGGGAAGGCCTCAGGACAGGGTCAACATAATAAAGAAAATAAATCAAGACCGCGGGGCAGAAATGAGTGAGAAAACACCTCATATGTGCCGCTCACAGTATAAGTTAAGGGTCTTTCCTTGCCATTAATGCTTGGATAACACGTTTAGGCATTATTAATAATAATAATAATGTCTAGTGCGTGGCTATATATAAACCTACCAACGTCCGTTGCCATGAGTTTTGGAATGACTGATCGCGAGAGGAATAAAATGCGCTTTAGTCGCATAACATCAGTTAATGGAAACGGCGTCATTTCGCAATCGTTTTTGATCGATACTTAGAGAGAAAAAATCGCAAAAGTTTTGCGCGAATCTGTAATGGAAACATTACAGCGCGCCTCCGTTGTCAGTTTGTGAGGGAGGGAGGGAGGGAGGGAGGGATCAAGCTACGCGCAGCTCTTCAATAAAATACAATTTTACCCATATTAAATAGTTAAAAATCTGAAAATCAATCCGTGGCGGTCAGCGTGATATTGTGGCCGACCGCCACAAATTAATGAATGTATGGGAAACCCTGGATATCTTGAATGACAATTCCTACTGTCCAAAATGTAATTACGCCTAGTCACAAAGACGTTGTTGATATCTATAATGTTAATTCCAGAAAGTCAAAATTAGCTTTTAAATGTTAAAATGGCTTGCCATATACGCCTGTTGTCTGACAAGCTTAGATTGTCTTGTTAAACAGCCCAACATTTACAATCATATTTTTTATAAATAGTAAAATATGCTTTAAAACAAGCATGCATGTAACTCAAACTCAAAGAGATATGCCTGTATATTGGGTTTCCTCCCTCCATAAATACCGGTAGTCAAAAGTCAACAAAGCTTTATGGGCCTGGCCCTGATTGTTAACATTTGCAGTATTTAATATATTGCAAATATAGGTAGGTCTATTGCCAACATATAATAAGACAATAAAAAGCAGGTAAATAAAATATGTTCTTAATCTGCAAAAAGGAGAGGCAAAAATATAAAACAATAAAATAGGATACAGTGGGAGTTTAGACACTCTCTTTCATGCACACACTGAGAGAGAGAGAGAATTTATTTAGCTTTTTATTAAATTTTTTGCTAATTAAACTACTTAGCAAAAATTTTACCCAGAAATAAAATAACAAATTGCAAAAGATAATTAAGTTCAATCACGTGAGCTAAAAACATATGTGTTCTAGATAGAACTGGATGTTATTTCACTTTTTTCTAATGGGCTTCATCATTTCAAATGACCTGCTGTGTCATGCCATTGGAAATTGACTGAGTTACTACTACTAATAGTAACTTAAACATTAAAGTCAGTGCTCAAGATGCTTTATTAAACGTTGGTATAAAAGTAGCAACAAATAGAACACCAAATACTTTATTTGGGACCACTTTTGAACCTTTTCTGTTCTAATGATATTGACCATCCTTACAGGTCCATTTTTTAGAGGTTTTAGTATATTTATTAGGATACTCTTACAAGCAAGTGCATACTCATATATTTACAGTCCCTGTAGAGCCCTAGTGGTTTTGTAATTCAATGTGGATGATCTGTGGGCGATTTGAAGGGTATCTGAAGGATAAGCATGCAGAGTGTGTGTAGTGTTTCCAAGGATTATGTAACTTAATCCAGGAGTATCAACACCCTTGACATTCCTGGTGACTTTTCTTTATGTCATTAAGACACAAATGTTTAATACACAAATTAACTGGTTCATTTGAGTAAAATGCTAGTTTGTCTTAGAATGTACAACAGACCTTTTCAAAGAGCATCATGCTTCTTTCCAGGGTATGGCCACACTGTTCCTCTGTCGGATGGTGGGAAGGCCTTCTGCATCATTTACTCAGTGGTGGGAATCCCATTCACCCTGCTGTTCCTGACTGCGGTGGTCCAGAGGATCATGGAGTTCAGTACCCGCAGGCCTGTGGAGCACCTGCACCGGCGCTGGGGCATGTCCAAACCTCTGCTGGCCGGCCTGCACGCTGCCCTACTGGCCATTATTACCATCTCCTGCTTCTTCCTTATACCTGCCATCATCTTCTCAGTACTGGAAGAGGAGTGGAATTTCCTAGAGTCCTTTTATTTCTGCTTCATCTCTCTTAGTACTATTGGCTTGGGTGATTATGTACCAGGAGAGGGCTACCACCAAAGGTTCAGAGAACTCTATAAATTGGGCATTACCTGTAAGTCCACAGTCAGTTGAATCCTTATTGATGTACAGAGCCGTATATTGTAGATTTCATTTGAATTTTACTTTCTTACATTCACACATGCATTACCGTTCAAAAGATCAGGATCAGGAATGTTTTCTTAATGTTTTTTTAAAGTCTCTTATGATCACCAAGGGTGCATTTATTTGACCAAAAATACAGTAAAACAGTTATATTGTGAAATATCATTACATTTAAAATGACTTTTTTTCTCTCTTTTAATTTTAAAATGCAATTTATTCCTGGGATGCCAAAGCTGAATTTTCATTACTCCAGTCTTTAGTGTCACATGATCCTTCAGAAATCATTGTAATATCTCTTTTATTATCGGTGTTGGAAACAATAGTATATTTTATGTCACTTTTGATCAATTTAATGTATTCTTGCTGAATAAAAGTATTCATTTCTTTCCAATAACAAAATCATACTGACCTGTAACATTTGAATGGAAGTGTATGTGGTAGGGACAATGAAACATTTATCAGAACTTTAACTTTGGACTTGAACTTTATCTTAGTTTGCTAAAGAGATACCTCAAGGGTCATTATCCATTTTTCTTTAACCCTTTCTGTCTTTCTCCTATTCAGTCTATCTGATATTGGGCTTGATCGCGATGTTGGTGGTTCTGGAAACCTTCTGTGAACTTCAGCAGCTGAAGAAGCTCAGGAAGATCTTCTACCTAAAGAAACAAAAAACAGAGGACCAGCTTAACATCGTGGATCATGATCACCTCTCCTTTGCCTCTGTGTCTGATCAGGCATCCTCATTTAGAGAGGATAAGACTGATCTGTTTCCTGATGACGTGGTCTCCACCTCACCTACTGCTACCTCTAATGGACCAATGGACCAATGAGGCATCCTAGAACCCGACACATCAATGTTTCTGAAGCACCTCCACTAAGAGCATAAATGTATTGTTAGTGTACTCTGCTGTTAAGTTTGCTAAAATGTACCATAGATATGAATACTTGAAACACCGGCTAAAGGTAAGTTACAGTGCTGTGGAAAAGGATTGTATGAATTTGTAGAATAGTTCATGCAATTCTTCATGCAGCTACTGAACTGAAAAACGTGTGTGTGTGTGTGTGTGTGTGTGTGTGTGTTACGGATAAATCCATCCATGAATTCTGAAGAAAAAAATAGTTAACTAGTAAGTGGTCATAGACTAGCTGTACATATTCCGGTTCTAGTTAGGTGACTTAAAAGGGATCCATATCCTGTATTACAGTAGGTTTACAGATGTAATAATCTAAATCATGTTTTCTGGCTATTCTAATTTGAAGAATTGCTTTTGGCTAGAATATACCACACATCTTTTGTACAGATTCTTGCCTTGATTTCAGTCTGAACAAGTCAGTGCTACACTCTTAAAAAGAAAGGTTCTCTATTGCCATTGATGGTTCCATGAAGAACCTTTAACATCCATGGAAACTTTCCATTGCACAAAAATTTCTTTATAGTGGGAAAAGGTTCTTTCGATTTTTAAAATCTAACTAAGAAAAATGGTTCTTCTATGAACTGGCCATTAAAAGGTTCTTTAGGGAAATGGTTCTTCTATGGCATTGCTTTGACTCCTTTGGAACATTTATTTTAAAAGTCTGAGCTATACCAATTTTAGGCAGTCGGTGTAGACAGAACATTTTGCAGAAAATCAAGTAGTGTAATACAGGCACAGACTCCGATTTTTTATTTTTATTTTTTTTACTTACGATTCCATCCAAGCATTCCGTCAAAGGATATCAAACATGTTATCAAACTATTGTTTTCATTTGGCAGCAAAGATGTGCACAATTATGCTCATAACTTGAAAGTCTGGTGTTTGATCCTCAGTCGTTTAGTGTAAAGGTTGTGTAGTGTATTCCTGCCTGAAGCCTATTCAAAGTCCGCAAGTGTATGGTGCCTAGTGTTTTTTTTTCTTCTTCTTTTTTTTTCTCCATTAGATTTTTAGACAGGGGCAGGTCCCTGGTGATTTTTTTCTTTCTTTTTTTACATTCCATAATGCTAAAAGGGAATTTAAAATATATATTTTAGTAGTGGCATAAGACAATCAAAAAGCTGTATAATTAATTTATCTATTGAAGGGATTATTGATTTTTGTGCCTTTAGTATTGTTGGCTCTTCTGAAGCAGTTCTGTTTGTTGCATTAGGCATTGTCCATCACCTAAGGATGCTGTAGTGGATTGAGTGCCATTAGTGTTGTATTGTAAGCAAAAAACAGAAGTCACATCAGTGCATCAATATGCTCTTATGAGTGACTATTGCTGATATAAATAAATCTTATTTTATCATTAATTTATAGGTTTCAGTTTTATATTTAAATTTTATTTCACAAGCCTTAAGATGCAGAAAGTTGTGCATTTAATGTATGTTTCAATTCGCACTTTATCAAAACAGAATAAACTGGTTATAGATAATGTGATTGTATTGTGTCCATTCTTCAGCAAATAGCAAGATGCTGTACGGTATATACACAAAAAAAGAACTTGCAGGACACATATTAAAAAATAATCCGAACTCATCTCCTCCACCTCTCAGAGTTAACCTAGCTTATTGTGTGTTAAAACCTTGCTGAGTAGGGCGAAGAGGCTTGGTGGACCCGAGCAGCTGCAAGGTCTGTTAACAGTCTATCAGGATGCCTGCTCTGTGCTGTTAAAAGAGATATTTACTCCGCTGTTTGAAAGTGAATTCGATGCCATCCTGTAATTGTGGCGCTGAAATTGAGCCGAGGTTATGTTAACAAGGCCCCGCAGCTGAGCTCACCTTTTTAAACTGGAACAGGACATATTTCAATAAGTTGTCCTCTGCTTAGAGCATGTGAAACTATAAGTGACCTTCTTGAGTTCCCCTATCTGAATGTTGTACTCATTATCATCACAGCATAAGAGATCGTTGAGAATGGTGAGTTTGTTAATGGACCATTTATTTTGCTTGTATAGGTGATATACTGTAGGAGTTTATATTTCAGAGGGTTCTCCAAAGGTAAATAATTGCTTTCTATCATGGGAAAACAATGTTTTTTTAGTTTTTTTTAAATATATAGGTATAATATTTGGTATTCAGAATGATTTCTTGTTAGTATCTGTTGGTTTTTATTTTTAATTCACTATTACCATTCAAATGACAATATTATTTTTTCCCATAGCTCAGATCTCAGTAATGCTTCATTTACTGTACTGACTTAATGTATTATTTCTTCTAAAATTCTTGAGGAAAAAATAGGCACAACAAATGCCTGTATTTTCTTCCTGTTTTCGGTCGAAGTCCAAAGTAGTCGATTATTGAGTTTGGAGAATGGGATCTCATACAGCCTGGTCGCGCGCGCGAACTCGATAATCGACTGCTTTGGACTTCGACTGAAAACAGGAAGAAAATACAGGTATGTGAGCTGGCTGAATTAACATCATTTTTGTTAATATCTTTCACATGCAGTCAGATTGACCGTGTTCACTCTTAATAACACCACTCACATGGCTCTGCACTTGTAATGACATATCAAGGATGTTAAGAGGCTAAAAGCAGGTTTAAAACTTGCCCCATTGAAGTCAACAGGGAGCAAATTTTTCAAAGAAAATAACACGGTGTAGGCAACACCGATTTTTGTCGTTGTTCTCTGTACTGACAGCACTCCAAATTTACAAAAAAATTTGCTCAATGTTAAAATTGTGAGTTCTCCTTTAAAGAGATTTGAATTTACTTTCCCATTGAAAATTGGATGTGTGGTACCAAATGTACCAAACTATACATATTACATATATTTGAAGATATGACATAACAGCAACACAAATTAAATTTGAATGATTTTTCTCAGTTTATAGGTTAGATGTCTGAAAGAAAGATGTCTAAAATGTACATTTAATTTATGGAATTACTGAATAAAACCCCATGAATTATAAATATTAAATTAAAAACAATAACACTAGTACCAACAAGAAACTCTGCGGGCCTTCTGCACAAATCAATGGGGAACCATCTTACCCCAAGGGTCTAATTTTATCTTTTTACTTCGAAAAAAAACTCGAGGTGAGGCCCCAGGTGACATCCCTTCTGTTCTCCTTGAAGAGAACAAACTATTGAATACTGCAGTTGTTATTTATAAATGTCTCCTTTTAACTTTGCCTTTGGTTTGTCCTTGATAAATGTGAATGATCTCCACCAGCGCTTCGATAGTTCTCAAGATTTTTCAATTAAACTCCCTCTCCCATGGCCTGTGTTTATCCAAGCCAGTCTACTTTATTAGATGTAAGGTCTCGCTACAGTGTGTGCCAAGCTCAATTTTGAGATAAGCATATGCAGTGGCTTCTCCCCACGGCGTTCTCCAACGGAAGGTGTCGAGAGGGTATTGACGGCGCTGTCAGAAGTTTTTGCTTAGCTAAGCACAGGTCTCCTGACTGAGGTGGTGGAGACGGATCTTCCAATCGATGGGTGCCAACCAGTTACAATGAACTCCCCTTCAGACACACACACACACTGTGGCTCACACCCCCACTGTTAGCCATCTTTCAAAACCTGGCTGTGGACCGTGAAGCTGCCACACTGCAGGGAAAAGATCCCCACATGATGTGCCGGCGCAATGCAGAAAGGGGACCAAACTCCAGCACCCTGTGTGCAACTATGTCCTCAAAAAGACAGGTAAAACTTATACATTTGATTAAGTGCTGAAAAGCTAATCTGAGTGACATTTTAATGACCAAATGGCATGATGATGATTTTAAGGTGTTTTATTCAGACTGCTTTGATAACCAGCATAGATCTTTTAATCCTCAACGTACTGTCTTAAAGTCTTGCTTTTCTTTCCTCTGCTATTTAATTTAGAACAGGCTGTTGTATTTTTTTACAACAGGCAGCAAATTCACAGGTTTTTGTTGCAATTTTGTTCATGTGAAACATAAAATAGGTTATTTGTCTTTTTTAAATTTGCTAAAATAATGATAACTCTTTACAATAAGGTTTCAATGGTTAACATTAATTCTATTTTTTAACATAAGCAATGAACAATACTTCTACAGCATTTATCAATCTTAGTCAATTATATAGTTTCAACATTTCCTAATGCATTTTTAAAATCAAAAGTTTTTTCAGTTAAGGCACTCTGAACTATGAGCAAACAATGAACAATTCGATTTTTCTGATGTTTACAAAGATTAATGATTTAAAAATCATATACTCATGGTTATTTTAAGCATTATGGTTAGTTAGATAATGTATTGACTATGTTAACAGATGAGATTTTATTGCTACAGCAGCAATGAAACATGCCATAAACTAGTGAAAAAGTAAATGTGGAACTTATTAAACATGATTATGAACTAACATACATGTACTGTATGTGAAAACTAACATGGTGTTTGCTAAGGTCTGCAGTTATAGGTTATAATTGCTCATTTAATATTGTAGATGTAAAACTTTGCATCAAACTTTAGCATGCAACTCCATTCCACAACATTTGTGTCATGACCAGAGTTGGGTATAACGCGTTACAAAGTAACGAGTAATTGCGAAATGACGGCGTTTCCATTAACTGATGTTATGGGACTAAGCGTACTTTTTTCCTCTTGCGATCAGTCATTCCAAACCTCATGACAACGGACGTTGGTAGGTTTATATCACAGCCACCGCACTAGACATTATTATTATTATTAATAATGCCTAAGCGTGTTATCCAAGCATTAATGGCAAGGAAAGACTTATACTGTGAGCGGCACATATGAGGTGTTTTCTCACTAATTTCTGCCCCGCGGTCTTGATTTATTTTCTTTATTATGTTGACCCTGTCCTGAGGCCTTCCCATAGGGCATTGGAATATTTTTTTCAGAAAGGCCCGTAAAATAAAATGTTCAAACAAAAGGTGCAAAATTTGCAACAAGAAGTCTGTGGAGCAGTCATAGAAAGTGTAGTGACACATAGTGTTGGCAATGGAAATGTGTATATGTGTATATATATACACCCCCCCCCCCCCCCCCATCCCCCATCCCCCATCATACCACCACAAATAGAATCTAATTTTATGGGAAACACTGCATCAGGGAGCCGCTATCAATATGCGGGAGACTCCCGGAACTTCCGGGAGACTTGGGATGTCTGCAATATTAAATTACGGAAAGAACTGAGTTTCACTTTGTAGTGTATTCTTGTGGTTTTAATAGGTTTTCAAAGTAACTTGAAAGTAAAGTAATTAGTAATCTGATTACTTTTTACATGCAGTAATCAGTAATGTAATCAAATTACAAGTTTAAAGTAGTAATTAGTAATTTGTAGTGGATTAAATATTTTGAGTAACTTACCCAACTCTGGTCATGACTGAGTTCTTAAATCGTGTGACTTGATGATGAGATATTGCTGCGATATGCACTTTTCTTAACAAGTTTAAGATTTTTATTTGGTGGACAATAAAATGCAGGTTAAAAAAATATCATAGATTTACACTGAATGATTAAACAAACATTAAATTGACCCCAGCTGTATAGGAGCCAGAATGTTTAACGCACAAAATAATGCTAATAACCAGTCAGAATGCATTAGCAACCGTATAGCAACACCCTGGTAACCACCAAGTTTTGCATTGTCAGATACCACTCACATATCTTCTGGAATGTAAAAAGTATGCGTATTATGAGCATGAGATGTGTATGAGATCAGTCTAAAACTTTGCCTACAATGTTGTCTTCATAGCTTACCAACCTCCAAGATCCACTTCCTTCCTCATCTAAGTCTTGGCCAGTTTCCTTCTTTCCCCCTGCCATGCACTGGCATCTCTGCTGTGCCAGACAGATGGGCTGTGCTGGTCTGCTGTGCTTGCAATGTTATTGTTCACCTCAAGGAAAATGCACAAAAATACACTGTGCTTCAGCTAAATTTAATGTGCATCACAAGAGCAACACAACGAGGATGTGTAAATTATTGTTTAAAAATCAGAGGTGGACAGTAATACCTTTACTTGAATACTGTACTTAAGTATTTTTGAGTAGGCCTATCTGTACCTGAGTATAATTTTTTTCTGGAAACTTTTTACTTTAACTTCACTATTGAAAGACAAATATTGTACTTTTTACTCCACTACATAGATGTACTTCTTTTGTTGGGGTGGTAGGAGTGTCAAATTAATAAATGTTGTTCAGTTTATAACATTCTAAAAGCTCCTAATTCCACAGATAACTGGTAGATGTATTCACAAGGTTGCTTCAGAGGCATAGTACTATTACATACAACAATGCAACAATAAAACAATGTACTTTTACTTAAGCAAAAAACGGTCTTTACAATTTTTACATGTATGGAGTAGCCTAATATTTGACCAGTAGTATCTGTACTTTCACTCAAGTAAGGAAGTACTTTGTCCACCTCTGGTACAGTGACACAAGTCTAGTATCAGACCTAGACAGACAGTCAGCCAGCAGTAAGGTTTTTGCAAATAATGCAATATATATTTGTGTGTAATTATCTAGCTATGAAATTAGCCTTACTCTGCCATTTTATTACAAAATATATTTCCACCACTGAATGCTCGTGATTTAAAAAAAATAAAATAATAAATGTCCTATGATTTATGCACATGCACTATTGGACATTGTTAGTGACCAAATTAAATAAATTATAGTCTGAAAAGTGTGTTTTAAGATATTGGTGGTCCGCATGGGTAAAATCGTCCATAGAATGCACCAAAAAGCTGGTTGCCAACCGCCATAGAAAAAGAAGAAGAAGAAAATCGTCCATAGAAGATTTCAAGAAGCATCCATGGATTGGATTGGAAGCTCATAACTTACTGGGTATCAGAATTTGGGTCCGCGCAGGCGCACTTCGTTCACAGGTGGTCATGTCTTCATACGGCAGAGAAGCTCCAGCTCAACGCATCTCATTTTGACGATCTACCCTGAACAGTCACGATTTCTAAACGCTTGAGTCAATACTTCTTAAAATGGGCTAATCAGAGTGCCGAAAGAAACAGAACTTCTCAGTCTCAGAGTGAGTTATACATTTCTTGTCGAATATATGAGAGGCTTCAAATGAGCGCGTGCGCACGAACTGCTCATTGAATTGAAATGCATCCTTAGTTCTTTAAATGCATTCGTCTAGCTTGCAGTGATAAGTACCATAAAACAAGTTTACACTATTGTCTGTTTAAGACAGCGGTTCAGCGCAACTGCAAGTTCTGACTCTCGCAGTTTTGTACAGTTTCATTGATTGGCAGCATTTTGTCGTATTGCGCTGTGTCGTGCCTCTAATTTGCAGTGTTGACGTTGTGTTTACATGCAGGTTGGTTCTTCTAAGCTCTACATTTCCGCTGAGATCCACTGTGTTCTGATGTCTCTTCTTTAACTTCAGGGGAATGATAAAGCCTTCAGACATGAGTCCGCGCCGATTGTCAGATATCAGTCCTGAGATCAGACAGCTGAAATCCCTCGTCGTTGATGAAGAACTAAGTGAAGAATTGAAGTCATCGAGATCGGTCGAGTACATCAGCAACGCATCCATAGAAGAGCGGATTCTGAGGATCACTGGTTACTATGGCTATGTGCCCTGGAACGCATCTCTCAGAGGTAGTAGCCTACACTTGATGTGCTTGTGTTTATATGGTAAAGAATGAAAGAAATAGGCTAGTGTAAGTTACATCACATACTCATAGACAATTTAATTTTTTATTTTTTATTTTTTTATACAGAATATTGCAGTATTTTTATTTGTCCGTGCACTTCATTAGTAGTCAATCAATGGGACATCTTTGTTAAAATAACTTCCCCTCCCTCTTGCAATGACATATTTTCTCTGATGACGTTTACCGGTGCGAGGGCGGGACAACCTGTCACTCACATGAGATCACAACAGTAGTAAACCACAACCATCCAATCTATTCCCAGTAAACAAAATCAAGTCCTGCCCTACATTTTACTTGTTGGAGAGAAGCCGTTTCACTAGGGTATATGTCACAATAGGGAGTTTTGTAGAACTCTGAGTGTACTATATAATTCTTAATTACAAAAATCGTATTACACGTATTTCATTATATTGCATTATGTAACTTTTACATGCATTATGTAGTAAGTCCTTAAAAGTTTAAAGGTGGCTTAAAGGTTCAAGCGAGGACTGTTTCTTTTTGCTTTTCAGCTGTTTGTTCAGTCTATTAGTTTGATAGATGGTGTTTTTTACACGAGAGGTGAGCTGTAAACAAACACATCAATCAGAGTCCAACTTCACACCCCTGCATCTATCTGAGCTCCTCCGCAACCCCACGCACAAGCCACAAAATCTATGACCCATTTGAAAAACAGCTGAATCATTTGTTGACAACTTTTTTCTATTACTTTCTATATGTGTATATGTAGTACTCAATAGTTATAAAAACTAAATGTTCTTAAAAAAAAAAAAATACATCTTGCATATTCTGAAAATATGTTTAGCGAATGATGTGCCTATTGTTGTATTTGAGCTGAGCACTGTAGCCAGAGTTATGTTGTGCAGCTCTGGCACTGATTCTATATGCATAAGATGGTAACTGAGTCAGAGCCCAGATTTGCTGAGTCATCAGTGCCAGATGAGGTCTCTCAATTGAATTCTCATTTCAATTCCCCCACTGACTGCATCATAGCAATTTTATTTAGATTTTAACTAAAATAAATGTTAACTTTGTTCTGTGTTTTTGTCTTTTTATTTATTTATATACTGTATGTCTATAGTTTTTAAGATTTTTTATTTATTTTAGTTTTAGTTATTTTAGTACATCAAGTTGACTAAATTTGATGCCTTGTAAAACAATGAATGGTTTTCTGCATAGCAGGAAAAACAATGTTACACCTTCAGTGCAATGGACAGCAATACATTTGATGATCTTGTGTATGGCTTCTTGCTGTTCTTGTACCTTGTTACCTCGTTGTACCTCGTTATTTGCACTTGACCCACTTACTTACCGCTCGGCTCCGCCCTCGCTCTCCGGCTGCAGACCTCGCTGAACCACGCCCCCCTCGCCACAATCAGCATCTGCATTTTTTTTTTTGTATATATAGCAAATGCATTCAAATTAATGCTGTTCTTTTGAACTTTCTATTAATCAAAGAATCCTTAAGCAGCTCAACTATTTTCAACATTGATAATGAGAAAAGTTTCTTGAGCAACAAATCAGCATATTAGAATGATTTCTGAAGGATCATGTGACACTGAAGACTGGAGTAAAGATGCTGAAAATTCAGCTTTGCCATCACAGGAATAAAATACATTTTAAAATGAATACTTAAAATAAAATAAAAATCACAGTATTACTGTTTTTACTGTTCAAATAAAGGCAGTCTTGGAAAGCATTAGAGGCTTCTTTTAAAACATTTTTTATTTTATTCTTACCGACCTCAAACTTTGCTTGATTCCTGCTGTCAGATTCCAGGTTTATGTTGAAATATTACTTGATTTGAGTTGTCTTACTAATGTTAAAGTTCAGAGTTCTTTTAAAGTTATTTTATTTGCTGAATTTAAGCTTTGTAAGCATCAGCTTTTGTTATGCACATCTCTCTTAGTACTTCATGAAAGTTTACTGCTGACAGAAAAGACTTGGCAGTACAGTTAAATGCCTGTGGCTATTCTTATGACTTTGTATTATGCAATTATGCTGTCTGTTTCTGCAGAGGAGGACCAGTCTGGCAGCGAGAAGGTGGAAGTGAAGATAGATGGCCATTCGGCTACAGAAACAGTCAAAGCAGTGAACAGGCTGCAGAGGCTCCGCTGCTGTTTGTGTACGACTGCAGTCCTCCTGCGCAGAGCACTGTGGGGTGTCGCTATGGTCATCTGCATCTGCGCGTCTTGGACAGGCTGCACTCAGTTGGCCAAAATAACCGTCAGACGCTTGAATGTCCCGTTCACCCTCACTTGGTTCTCCACCTCCTGGAACTGTGCCATCTTCCCTGTTTACTACCTGGGTCACCTGTGCTGTGACAAGGACAGACAGAGCCCCAAACAGCGCCTCAGGTGAGACGGGCTGTTTTTCCTTTTCTGATTCTGTTGCCTTCTGAGTTTCAAAATGAGAACTTTTTGCAAAAGTGCTGCGCTGTGTAATAGTTTGGATTTATGCAGACACTTCAATTTGGCTTGCAGAACCAGAGTGACTGTTGACTTTGCAGTTTTGTTGGGCTAGGCTGCTCAGACAGAGGACTTGACCTTAACCTCATTTTCTTAACAATGTCCCATGGCATTTTTGTCCTTTTCATGAGTTCAGCACAGCAGGCTTTTCTAAAGGTTTATTATTTTATACTGAGCAGCACTTTTGGAAGTAGGTGTAATTTAACACAAACAGGGTTTCCCTCGTTTGTATCTAAATCGGATATGTTTTATCACTGGTTCTTCTTCTTTTAGTCATCATGAAATCAAAATCTATTTATTAAAACGTTATCAATGTGCACATCTTATTGTGTACATCAGTGCAAGAAATTTTTTTTGTCTTTGTAATCTTAAAAATGTAATTACTTTCTCCACCTCTGAAAGTACTTTCCTTGCCTAATGTTTATTAACATTACACATTATCCAAAGGCTTTTTTGATTTTGTTTACTATTATAAATAAGTTTTTCCCCCCAGATTTTGGCAATTTACTGCAGAAATTTAATGGTGGTTATTTTTTATATGATAAAAGTTAGCGATAAAAGCTTCAAAAGTTTACTTACCGGAGTCAGTAAGATATTTTTATGTTTTTGAATGAAGTCTCTTATGCTTACCAGTGTTGGATTTATTTATCAAAAATGAACTAAAAACAGTAAGATATTATTACATTTATTACAATTTAAAATAGCTGTGATTAGATGGAATGGCGATACTTAAGAAACAAAACACTCTGATATGCTGATTTGAAACATTTATTATTATTATCAGGGTTGAAAACAATTTTACTGCTTAATATATTTGGTTTCTTTGACGTATAGAAAGTTTTTTTTTTTTTAACAGCATTTATTTGAAATATAAATAATTTGTAATATTATAAATGTCTTTGCTCTCACTTTTAATACATTTTTAATGCATACTTACTGAATTAGTAATTTCTTTTTGCAATAACATGATTTTAGATGAAATTAAGCAGTCAGGTGTGCCCAAACAATTGGCAATCTATGCTACAAAAATGCATATTGTAAATGGTAGAATGACAAATGATGGTATGATAGATTATTTGCATGTGTGTGGATTCACAATAGAGAGTGTTGTCAGTTCTTGGGAGATGACGGGCTGTCACTGAGAATGCTGCTCTCTCGCGTGGCTCCTTTTGGAGTGCTGTGGACTCTCACCAGCTACCTGTACCTGCAAGGCCTTCGCAGAATCCCAGCCACTGATGCCTGTGCCCTCTTCTGCTGTAGCCGTGCCTTTGTCTTCCTAATATCCTGGATTGTCCTGCGGGATCGCTTCATGGGGGTGCGGGTGAGTCTATTATTGATATTATGTATCAATTGTTGTATAAAATGCTTTAATAGTGGCTATACTGTTGTGTTTAGTTGAGAGTCTACTGTGGATTTTCTTTTTATAATGTACTTTGTTAAAACAGTCTTCTGTCTGATCACAGATTGTAGCGGCCATTTTAGCCATTGGGGGCATTGTTATGATGACATATGCCGATGGCTTCCACAGCCATTCTGTGATTGGCATCTCCCTTGTGGTTGCTTCTGCATCAACAGCAGCAATATACAAAGTAAGAGAGGATTATATACTGTAGCACAACAAACACATCTTAGACTGTCATACATCATTGACCTATATTTCAAATGTTGTACAAAAATGCATAAATGCACATGTTTCCTCAGGTTCTGTTCAAGCTTGTTCTGGGTAATGCAAAGCTGGGTGAAGCAGCCGTGTATCTTACAGTCCTCGGAGGAGCTAATTTGGTCTTCATTAGCGCTGTACCTCTGATCCTGCTTCTCACGGGGGCCGAGGACTTTGTTTCACCTAGAGATTTGCCATGGCCAAGCATCTGTGGCATGTCCGCTCTTCTGCTGGGTAAGACGATGGACACAAATACACAAGCCTCTCTTATGTACTTGAATAGCCATCTTCCCTTAAAATTATTAGCAATGTTGATTTTTCTTTGTATGCCTTCTTAGTGTTCAACTTCCTCTTGAATTTTGGTGTTCTGGTAACACTTCCTACTCTGATTTCTCTGGGCGTTGTCCTCAGTGTGCCTGTCAACGCTGGTGAGTCACTTGTTGTTTTTAAAGGGCCCCTATTATGATATTTTAAAGTTTCCTAATGTTGTTTTGGAGTCTCCTACAACAGGTTTACATGCATCAAACGTCAAAAAACTGTTTCGTTTTCTCATAATATACATTTGCACATCACCAGATTTTCAGTGATTCTCAAACGACTCGCCAAATGAATCAATCTCTCTAAATCCCTCCCCTCCCTCCTGGTTCTAATTGGCCAGACAGCTCAGTCTGTTGTTATTGGTTTACCGCATACAGAACAAAAATTCACATTGCCATAACACCAACAGCTCTGCGTGTTCTGAGGCTTCCTTCACCGTAAACTAAACACAGTAACGAACAATGACGTCGATTTTACCATATCAATCCGAGCGCAAGTCCGCTGATGAAACACTAGAAGAACCATTCATTCAACCCGAACCTCCATTGCAAGGACGTCTCGAGCAGGACGTTTCAGTGATCCACTACTCAGTTTGAGGTAACGTACATTATGATATGTTCACCATCAGCAATAACAAGTGCATGTCCATCAAGCGATTATTTTACTTGTACTAATTTATTTACAGAGAATGTTTCTAATATATTGCGGTGAACACGTGGAAACTGTATCAATAGCATGTAGGCTATGCAATGTATACATTATCCGAGCTCTAGCGTGAATGACTGATGTAACATAGACATTGGTAAAACAAATCTTGCTTCATGCTTAATCTTTCCTCAAAGTAGTGAGAACGACAGACAATGTGCATTAATAGACACTTTTATGTAATAGCGGCCCACAGCTGATTAGCTGACTCCGATATTTGAGAAGCAGTCGTCAGGTAACAGGAAAAGTTTAGGATTATACTGCTGTAGTATCATGGTAAAGATTCATTTTAACCGCAGATTCTTCACATGCTCGTCCTTGAGCAGTGAAAAAAAATTCACATTGTGTCACACAGCGTCTCCTCGACATGATCTCTCCAGTGTCCACAGGATCAGCTGCTGGTTTGAGGTTTAAGTTTCCCTGGTGCGCGCGTAATAAGTGGGCGGGCTAATATTTCGTCTTGACGTCACGACGAAACGGCTTATGACTCGTTTGAAAAACAATTCATTTCATTGACTAAGAGTCGACTCTTACTTTTGAAAGACAATAACTTTATATACGGTGCACTTTCAGATTTAAAACTTTGCAGGATGTTTTCATTCACTTAGAGCTATATTACACACTACATGAAAGGTCATTTTCAAAAATTCATGATAGGGGCTCTTTAAAATGAGTTATACTGTTATGTTTTTACAAATTTGTTTTATTATTTCTGCTGTAATCCACAAAATGAGATGCTAAGACAGTATATTAACTCTTCTCTTTTCTATATATTGAAAGTAAAACTTGACAAAAAAGCACCACAATCATGAAAAATATAACAGCATGAAATTGGCTAATATGTATTAAAGTTTAATTTAAGTTTTCCTGAAAGTCTCTGCTTTAAAAACTCATTTGTGCAATTTGAATATGTTTATATGAAAAAAATTTCATCTTTTACTCAGTATAAGGAATGTGAATATAGCTTATGGATTACTTATGTTTTTTTTTTTTTAAATACAGTGTCAACATTCTGTTTAACCTGATTATAAAAGAATCTTTGGTTTTAAGCTCAAATTATTCAAACGTTTTGAAGTAATAACCGAGTGACCACCATAAATCTTCTGCACTCCAGTCATAGATCGCTACATGTGTGAGATCCAGCTCAACAGTGTACGCGTCATTGCGGTGTCCATCATTTGTTTGGGCTTCCTTTTGCTCTTGCTGCCTGACGATTGGGACCAGTGCCTGCCACATTTACGATCAATCCTGCACAAGCGAGAAGAGCCACAAGAGTGCGCCAGAGACAAACATTCAGAGATGCTTCACATAAGGCCAAGAGAGGCTAAGAACTGCAACGCCAAAACTACTCCCAGTGTCCTGTGACTCAGCATTGTATTCATCCCATAAGCTCCGTATGGGCACCAGTCTTCCACATTTGTGATAAAATGTAGATGTATTGCACATCAAATTGAATGGCAATCACTGCTTAGAGAGATTAAATAGTCGGTACAGCTCCTCAAAGGAGGGTGTTATAGATATAGAAGATATTGAACAATTCTATGCAAAGTTTGATTGGTTCACCAGTTACACGATTAAGTACGAGCAATTTTTCATTTTTAAGCACAGCTGTGAGTCTAGATTTGAACATTTCATTGTTGCTTCATATGTTTAATGTTTGTATATTGCCAGTATCTCCACAGCTGACACATCATCACACTCTTCAGCATAAAATAGTACTCCTGATATGAGCTGTATTCTCAAATTGGTTCTATATACTCTGCATATGTATTTGACAGTGTTATGGCCTCTCATATAATCTGTGAGATATTCCAATATTCCTGTGGAATTAAGGCTTAATGTAAACCTTTGTAAGGATGACTTTTGTTACTTCTAATTAGCAATAATAAAGAATTAATCTATATCCTATGTTTATTGTTGCATATTTATCTGAAGAAAAATAATTAGGCTATATATGGGGGTTAGTGAGATTTTATTTTTTAATACTATTTATCACCAAGGATATATGATCAAAAGTAGTGCGTCATTTATAATGTTACTATATTTTATATATTTATATATACAGTATGTGTGTGTGATTATAAATAAAATACATACACAATCTGTCATTTGTAAATTTAATAGAAATTTGCTACAGGTATTGTTTAAATATAAAAAAAACAAAATCTCACATAATTTTACATATCACTTCAGGTCAGGGGCGTAGAATTTAGCAGGGACGCTAGGGATGTGTCCCTATATCCAGTGACACTGATATATCCCTAGCAATATTTTCAATCAAAACTTAAAATATATTTATATATTGATGTCCCTGTCCCCACCAATTTCAAAATCAAACCTACGCTTCTGCTTCAGGGCAATACACAGGGAATTCATATACAGAATGTGCATTACAGAAGCAGACAGGAACAAATGTTTTTTAGCACAAATTATTATTTTAACTCTCATGTTACATCATTGTATGTAAAAACTATTTATATAAAAAAAAAAAATTGCAATAAAAAAATGAGAAACAGCAAAAAATAAAATACATGCAATGACAGACCTAGCAAAATGTCTCTCCATTTTGCAATTCATAAAAAAAAGTGGTATGCTGAAACCAATGCTTAAACAATGATATCCAGTGATATTCATATGACCATTACGCAAAAGAACATTTCACATCTCACATTTCTTTATAACAAGTAAAAAAGTAAAAGATACTGGCATCAAGAAGATATGTGCTTTTCTATAAATTGAGAAAACGAACTTTCATGCAGACTAAAGGCAAACGATATTGAATGTCAGTGCAACCCTCTTTCATCCAGCTCCCTAAAAACTAAAACCTGTACTTATGACTTGATTTTTTTAAAGAAAACTTGTATTTGGTCACAAAAGAACACAAATGGGAATAGAGCTGCAGTGGAACTTGTAACCCTTCTCTCTCACAAAACCTGTTTATCCTTCACATGAGGTATTGTGTCCAAATTCTTTGAAATGTAAGACCATTTAGATAAATTCAAAACATGATTTTTTTTTTCTCTGCAGAAATAAACATTCAGTATTAGGAGACCACAGTAAAATATCTATCTAAATTATGCCTTTCTGGGCTTTTCTAGTGGACTGACGGAAATACAAGTAGGCCAGAAGAAGGAGAACAAGTATAAAAAATGTGAAGAGGAGCATAAATGTGACGTATCCCCCATAAGGCATCAGTGGAGTGTCTGGAGCTTCAGCGGGGATCATGTTGGTCAGGTTAAGCATGTAACCTAATGTCCAGCCTGCATCACTGTCTCTTATCTGCAAAAAAAAAATATATATTATTTTTACTGTAAAGTAAAATTTATTCAGTATTAAAGTATTAAATTGATTTTGCATTACATTAAAATGTTTAGAAAATATTTTTTTATGTGTCTAAATACTTTGAGGCCACTGTATTCTTTGATGAGAAATAATTTTTAATTTACCTTTTTAATGAAACGGATGTCTTTCCAGTTTTCAGAGGTGAAATTGTATCCGTCTTCCAGAAGAGTGAGTATGTATGTTCCTGAGAAGCAGTACTCTGAAAGGTACTTCTGTTTTATTGTGGGATAATTTTCTACAATCTATAAAAGTCAAGCAAGTTCACATTTAGACATCCAAACAACAAAATGCAACCATTTTAAAACATCTTTCAAAGACAGTAAACCATTTAACCTTTTTCCATGGAGTAGAGCAGTATTTTGCCAGATTCTGCTTTGTAGTAGCTAATGAATCACTGGTCAGATTCAAAAAGTCCATCACAAAGAAAAAAGCAGAAAAGGCCTAGGAAATCAAATAGCATGGTTATTAACACTAGTTTTGATTTGCAACCAGCCATTCAAATTTATCCAAACATCTTCATTGTTTCTTACCCCAAATTTTCCATCAACAGAAGGCTGGAAAACCTCATTGAAAGAGCATTTTGAGTAAGCACAACGGCTGGTATTGAAAATCTTTCTGATCGATTGTTGGCACTGAGACCAATCCCCCAACCCCACATGATAGATATTTTCATTTGAAATGTTCACTGCTTTCATACAAGGGGTATCGAAGACACTTTGAACTGTCCTGGTGAAGTTATATCCAGGGTGGAAGCAAGGATCCCTTAACTCAATGGGGTCTGTCTTAGGGAAGAAAAAAATATTTAAGAATAAATATAAGATACAATAGTATTAGAGTCAAGTGTGGTCTACATCTATACTTAAAATATGCATAAAAAAAAAACAACAACAATAGTTAACTTCAACCAAAGCTAAAGTAAAGAACCAAAATGCAGCTAAATGTTTCATTGTCCCTCTCAAATTGAATTTGTTTGCTGTAAAATATTTTAATGGCTTTGCAATGTAGGCATCGTAAATGATTAAAAGGGTACTGTACATATGTGACCCTGCACCACAAAACCAGTCACATGTCACACGGGTATAGTTGTGGCAATAGTCAACAATACATTGTATGGGTCAAAGTTATAGATTTTTCTTTTATGCCAAAAATCAGTAGGATATTAAGTAAAGATCCAGTAAATATATAAAACATTTATTTTTGTGAGTGAATTCAACAAAATCGCGAACACAAATGGACAACTTTAAAGGCTATGGCTTCGACACCCCTTTTCAATTGCAATGACAGTCATACCTTGTTAGCAGCATGTGTTGACACTAATTTCTTGCCCAGAGAAAGCTTGAGAGCTTGGTCCTTCCCGTAACAGAGAAAGCTGTGGGTGTACAGGTGATAATCGTTTCCATACAGCCTAAAGTCAATAGAATTGTCAGCCGATTCAATGGCCTGTTGAGGTATGAAGGTTATCTGAGTAGAGGCGCCACCCAGGTCCAGAGCTCCAAGAGTCCCCGTGGGCTGCATGAGAAACACAGGAGCTGACATCATTCTCCTTTTCACACTGAAATTGTTTGTTTCACTGTTCATTCTTATACTAGAGATAAGTAATTCACACCATATTCTGCACTGTAATTCTGTGCGGAGCAGAGCTTTGGGTTAAAAATGACAAATTCGAAACATTGCTAAACCCAGGCGGAAAAAAACAGCATACCTTATTTAGGTTTTCGCTCAGGTAATTGACAGTGATCCATCCAAAAGCTCCCTCCTCTTGGCCTGAAATGATACGAGCTCCCTGGTAGGAGAAAGGGTACTTCTTCAGTGAATTTTTCACCGAGGCCAGAACATTTTCTGAGGCTGTTTCATCCTCCATCCTTGAGAAAATAGATATTATTGAACTTCATCTGTAAATAATTTATTAAACAATCATGACAGATTTTTTATTATTATTTTAATTTGTTCCTTGGGGTTCACTTGTATATGTGTGTAATATGTTAAAATAATATGTAGAAAACAATTATTTTCAACCTTCATTCTGATCCCAGTCTGAAATTATCCATTTTTAAGGGGATAGTTCATCCAAAAATGAAAATTCTGTCGTCATTTACTCACCCTGTCCGTTTTTTGTTCCAAATCTTTATGAGTTTCTTTATTTTGTTGAACACAAAAGAAGATATTTTGAAGACTGTTGGTAACCAGACAGTAGATGGTAGCCATTGACTTCCATAGTATCTTTTTTAAATGTATTTTATGGAAGTCAATGTACCATCAACTGTCTGTTACCAACAGTCTTTAAAATGTCTTATTTTGTGTTCAACAGAAGAAAGAAACTCACACATGTTTGGTACAACTTGAGGGTGAGTAAATGATGACAATTTTCATTTTGGGGTGAACTATCCCTTTAAGGCTTGTCAGTAAATGACCACTGTTATGATTGGCTAATGTAACAGTATGATCATTATGATTGGCATAGGAAACAGTATCCATGCCCACTCTCTATTGCACACAAGAAAGTGTTTTGAAAACATATAAAACTGTAATTTACAGACAAAGCATTATAAATTGGTTTACTTTCGATTTGCGATGCAGCTGATGTCAGATCAAATACAGCTGACTGCTTCATCTGTCAACAAAAGTTTATTTGCGAACTCTCCATTACACTGTACACCTGTGGTCAAATTCTCTGAACAAACACATAATCCTCTGACACGATCCAGGACGCCATTAAAAATAAACCATTCACTTGTTTCTGAGGGTGGTATCCTTCTAAAGTCTGTACAGAGACACAAATGAGCGGTTTTAACGGGACGCGTCAAAGCGAACGTTTCTTTAGGCTTCTATTTAGTTTTGAATGGTCTCTTATCCTCATCAAGGCTGCATTTATTTGATCAAAATACAGTAAAAATTTTGATAATGTGAAATATTATTACAAAATCAAATAAATGTTTTAAATTTCAGGTTTCAAAATTTTACATTTATATTTAAATTTTATTTTCAAATAAATGGTTTTCTTTTGAACTTTGTATTCATCAAATAATCCTGGTTTCCACATACACAAAAAACATTATCAATATTTGAAATAATTGAAAACCAAATGAGCATATTGGAATTATTTCTGAAAGATCATGTGACACTGAATACTGGAGTAATTATGCTGAAAATTCAGCTTTGCCATCACAGGCAAAAATCACAATTTTACTGTTTTTATTGTATTTTTTTATCAAATAAATGCAGTCTGGGTGAGCATAAGAGACTTCTTTCAAAAGCATTTTTAAAAAATCTTAATTATTTCAAACCTTTGACCTGTAGGATAACAGAATAAAGACAATTCATCATTGATTAAGTCTTTCGTTTGAGTACTTAGAGTTATATTCCAAATTATTCTCTATACCTCCCTACTCCCTTTTTGATTCTAGAGAATTGAGAATATTGAAAAGTGATTACTTGAGCAGTCTCATGCCTGCTGTGGCTCCCAGGTACACAGGGGTTTCTGTGTGTCTGTGAGAAGGTATTATTTGCTGGGCCTCCACCATGCATTCCTTCAGAGATTCGCCAGCCCCAACTGGATTAGCATAGTAACTGGAGATGCCTTTGCCTGTGGTATACAAAATGTTGTTGGAAATTATGTGGTGTTGACAAACTTCTAAAGGGATAGTAAATTAAACTCCTGACTTTGTCTTTCATGGAATAGTGAATAAATTGTTTAGCAGACTGTCTATACTGTGCTACAATGAAAGTGGATGCCAATCAGTATTAGGAAGGACAAAAACTACCATAAATATATAAATTATTATATATTTTTCAAGATTTCAGAAAAACATATGATAACTTTGTGTGAGGAAAAGGCTAAAATTCAAGTTGTTATTTAATAAAAAAAAATCTGTGACTGTATGGAAAAAGAGCAGCTTGGACAATATGCTAAATATCTATTTTTTTGTTCCACGGAAGAAAAAGTCACACAGTGCTCCTGGGAAGTTCATATTTAAGAGTTGGGATTGGGATTGCAAGAGTTGGCAATGCCACTGCTAAATACTGTACCTACACAGTAAAAAAAAAAGTACTTTTTTTTTTCATTCTTAAATTAAGTACAATCAACTTGGATGTTTTCATTTTCAACTTATGGAAAAAAGTTGAACATTGCTTAACTTATTTTGATGAGTTAAAGAAATGTAAAAACGTTTGCTGTCATAAATTATTGATCATATCATTTTTTACAGTGCATAAATTATTGTGGAATTCAATGACCCTAACTCATAAAGATTTGGGCTTAAAGCTTCCCAAGCTTCCCAGTCGTATTTACAGCTTTGTGGTGGCGTTCATATGCATTCAACTCATAAATACGATATTTTCAACATAACTTGAACGCACCAACCGACATGGGGGGTGAGTAAATGATGACAGTTTTCAATTTTAATTGGACTACCCTTTTCATGTAGTTAAAAAAACACTTATTTATCCAGACGTTTTTCAGTTTTAATTGAAATCCAATCCAGATCTTGGCCTCTGCAGAGCAAATTAGGGATCATGTACCTTTTACATTGCAGGTGTGTTTCTGCTGTACCATGCCTGTGTTGTTCTCCTTCTCGGCAGGCCATTCATAGATAAACACAGAGGTGTGCGAGGAGCCTGCATCCAGAACTATTCCATACTGTCAAGTGAACAGGAACCACTGCATCAGTGAAGTCTGTACAAATCTAATCTGATTGATTATTAACAACCAGTAAATGGTTCACTCAAAGTGTCAATCATACCTTGTACTTCTGGGGTAAAGGTTTGTTCTGGACGACAGAAATGGACACCATGATGACGATCCCCAGGATGATAAAAGCAGTCAGAAAGATGAACAATGGCCTGTGCCATGGGTTCTTGACTTTTACTTCTAAAAAGAAATAATAAAGAGAGCAGGTTGACAATTTACACTTAGTATTTGTTTTACAGTGTAAGCTGAATAAATACGTAAATGTTGTTAACTAAAAAGGACATGTATTTCATATCTGTGTTACAGATCTGTACAGTAGCCTTTTAAAATATTAACAACAGCAATACAGGCTGGTGTCAATATCATTCAATTCTGCATTCAATGCAAACTCAATCTATACATCTTGTGTTTTTTCAAAATAATGCAGTCTAATAATAATTGTGAAGTACTTTTGGTGTTTTGGTGAGGCTTTTCATGTGTTAAAAGAAAATAAATCAAAACAGTAATACCTACTGTCATTTTAAAAGGAAAATCAAACAGGGATTGAAAGCATGATGGCACTGTGTATTCTGGGCATTACAGCTGTCTCCCCACTGTGTATACAATTAAGCCCTCTAAGAGGCCCTTCATTCATGTTTTAGATTGATGTATATATTTTACAGATCAGGAGAATTTTTCTTGCTCCAATGAATAACTAATATCCTGTTCGTATTTTCTGTGATGGACAGGACATCTGTCAAGGGTGTTTCCCGGTCTTTAGCCCAAAATGCTGGGATAGGCTTCAGAATTCCCATGAGCATTTGACAAGCTGCGTGAAGAATGGACTATCCTTGGGAAAAGTGAACTATGAACCCTTGGGAAAGGTAATTCCAGCAAAGAATGTGAATTTTGGGTTCCAAGTGACTAATAAAATTATTTTGGTATGAGATGATTAAAAAAATAAAGGCTAAATTGTATGTAATATAAGTTTATGAAACCTCTGTGATGTTATTATTTTGATTGTTTCATTTATTTAAATCAGCTACTCAACTTTGAACATCAATGAATTCGGGGGAGAACAGGGAATGTAGCAGTAATGGATATAGGACCATAAATTTAACCATAGAAATGAAATCACTATCATACACTCACCGGCCACTTTATTAGGTACACCTGTCCAACTGCTCCTTAACACTTAATTTCTAAGCAGCCAATCACATGGCGGCAACTCAGTGCATTTAGGCATGTAGACATGGTCAAGACAATCTCCTGCAGTTCAAACCGAGCATCAGTATGGGGAAGAAAGGTGATTTGAGTGACTTTGAACGTGGCATGATTGTTGGTGCCAGAAGGGCTGGTCTGAGTATTTCAGAAACTGCTAATCTACTGGGATTTTCACGCACAACCATCTCTAGGGTTTACAGAGAATGGTCCGAAAAAGAAAAAACATCCAGTGAGCGGCAGTTCTGTGGGCGGAAATGCCTTGTTGATGCCAGAGGTCAGAGGAGAATGGCCAGACTGGTTCGAGCTGATAGAAGGGCAACAGTGACTCAAATAACCACCCGTTACAACCAAGGTGGGCAGAAGAGCATCTCTGAACGCACAGTACGTCGAACTTTGAGGCAGATGGGCTACAGCAGCAGAAGACCACACCGGGTGCCACTCCTTTCAGCTAAGAACAGGAAACTGAGGCTACAATTTGCACAAGCTCATCGAAATTGGACAATAGAAGATTGGAAAAACGTTGCCTGGTCTGATGAGTCTCGATTTCTGCTGCGACATTCGGATGGTAGGGTCAGAATTTGGCGTCTACAACATGAAAGCATGGATCCATCCTGCCTTGTATCAACGGTTCAGGCTGGTGGTGGTGGTGTCATGGTGTGGGGAATATTTTCTTGGCACTCTTTGGGCCCCTTGGTACCAATTGAGCATCGTTGCAACGCCACAGCCTACCTGAGTATTGTTGCTGACCATGTCCATCCCTTTATGACCACAATGTACCCAACTTCTGATGGCTACTTTCAGCAGGATAATGCGCCATGTCATAAAGCTGGAATCATCTCAGACTGGTTTCTTGAACATGACAATGAGTTCGCTGTACTCAAATGGCCTCCACAGTCACCAGATCTCAATCCAATAGAGCATCTTTGGGATGTGGTGGAACGGGAGATTCGCATCATGGATGTGCAGCCGACAAATCTGCGGCAACTGTGTGATGCCATCATGTCAATATGGACCAAACTCCCTGAGGAATGCTTCCAGCACCTTGTTGAATCTATGCCACGAAGAATTGAGGCAGTTCTGAAGGCAAAAGGGGGTCCAACCCGTTACTAGCATGGGGTACCTAATAAAGTGGCCGGTGAGTGTATATGACCACCTCCATCATGAGGTCCACACATAAGCTGTCACTATGTAAAAATTTTAGGGCTGTTAAACGATTAATCACGATTAATGGCATCCAAAATAAAAGTTTGTGTTTACATAATAAATGTGTGTGTACTGTGTATAATTATTTTAAATATATAAATACAAACACATGCTGTATATATTTAAGAAATATTTGCATATATACTAGATTTATATATAATTTATATTATATATAAATATAAATATTTTATATATAAATAACAAATTTTTCTTAAATATATAAATGCATGTGAGTGTATTTATATATACAAAATAATTTTACACAGTACAAACACATTTATTATATAAACACAAACTTTTATTTTGGATGCGATTAATCGTGATTAATCGTTTAACAGCCCTAAAAATTATAAATGATTAACATGAAAAAAATAAACACATTATTATTTCACATCTGATCTGTCTCAATATAATTTGTAATGATCATGCTAATTAAAGTTAAATAACTGAACTGGTATAGGGAGAGTGGGGTGATTTGTGCCAGGGGGGGGAAGTAGTTCCACCCCTTGTTTCTGGAAAACCATAGAAGAAATTGGTCATGTGACCATATCATTTTTAAAAGCCATCCATTTTACTCATCCTCCAAAGAAAAGAGACACATGGCATGAGAGATAAGCACATTTTAGCTCAAAAACCTGTTTTTTTTCCTTTTAAAGTAAAATTTTTGTGATTAAGGTTTTTTGATTGTAGTGTCTGAACAACTATAGACAAGTTTGAAAACATTTCACACATGTTTTAGTGCTTTAGCAGGCTACACAACGAGTCTATAAAGTTAGCATGATGTCAGCTCTTAACTGCTGGATCATGCTAGTTTGTCAAACTTGAGGGTCTGGGGTGATTTGTGCCAAAGGGCCTGGGTTAAGTTGTGCCAGTGGCTAGAATGTACATTTCCTGAAGAAAATGTGAGTGGTGCTTGTAGTAGCAAAACTCGCCACACAACCACCTAGCAACACCATAGTAACCACCCAGAACACCCTAGCAACTGCCTAGCAACATCCTAACAACCACCCAGAACTATGTTATTAAAGAGACGTTTTATTAAGTTTTTAATTGGCCTAAGTCACAACAGGATGTTTAGAAATTGGCCTAGTCACTTTATTCTTATATGTTACATAATTGACAGACAGCATTCTATGTATGTCAACAGGCTGTCACAGTGTTGGGTTGCGTAAACTGGATTTACGCTTTACGAATTACCCAATAAATACATTTTAACTGCAATTGGATCTGCTGTCTCTCTCCCGTGTGTGTCGTGACACAGGCATCTATTGGCAAAGCCTTTTTGCCTTAAATGATTTACAAATAATCATGTATTGTGTATTTAAGTTTTTTTGTGTTTTACCAAAAACTACACAATGACTTATTCCAACAGTTTAATAGGGTGACAATATATAAATAAACCTTAAATGAGTATTTTTGTATTGAATTTGTCTTGCTTTCATATAGCATTACAGTTCATAACATTCTAATGTTCTGTTTTACTTCAGAAATCACTGGCACAATTTAACCCAACGTATTCCCCCCAAAGGCACAACTTACCCCGCACCAGGGGCAAGTTGTGCCATGAGACCCCTTTTTTCCCAAAAGCTATATTTCTGAAACAATTTATTTCAGATCCAAAGTTATTGTTCTCAGGGATGCACCACATCCTGAAATATATGTACATCCTTAAGTTGAAGGCATTACTGTCATGGCCTCACTTTAAAGTCACTTTGAGTAAAAACTGGCACAACTCACCCCACTTTCCCCTAATCTAAATCTAATGTAGCTAAAACATCAGCACACGTTTTTAGAGGCTGCATGATTTGTTCTGGCGTATTTTCCATTTTCAAGTAAAATATTTAAAAAATATATTAAATAAGGATGGTGATAGGGTATGACAATTAATTAGCCTACATGTAAATCTGAGTTTAGCTAAAGTGTTGTGTCTTGGTACTTGACTCCAATTTAAAGAGACTACAAAACTATTAGTTTCCACACTACTTTAATTTGAAGCAGACACGAAATATTACGTTTGAGGCACACATTAAAAAAGAACAGATCTCCCCTGTACGCTATAGTTTAGGCCTAGTTCTAGTCCTTGCAAGCCCAATAAAGCCACATCTGAAAAGGTTTGCTTAAAAGGACAGGTTCGCATGATCTCGTGCAATGAAGCGGAAAGTAAGTTACAAAATAAATGCCAGGATTGAAGCATTTCAATCCGCGCGCCTGGCTGCGCTTTTCACCTACCCATCACGACACGCGCAGGGCGTTTAACCGCTGAGAACGGTGTGTCAACGACTGTCGAGGTTTGTGTGGTAAATCCCAGTGAACTGAGTGTTAACCGATTCCTGCCCACATTTCAGTAGCTGTTAAGTATCAGGATTTCAATATTTGAGTAACGACTAATCACACTGAGTGCGTAACTGCATCTTTGCTTGGCAAGAATATGCGTGTGATTTTGGGGAAACACCCATTGTGCATGTGGAGCCATGCAGGCTTGCAGTGACGTCACGGGCGGCAGTGAGAGGAATTCCCTAGTGCAGTGAGTCGTGCATTCGTTTTGGAACTGAATCACTTTAGAGAACCTGAGTGTGAGCTGCATACTGATCTGTCTCTGGAACTGAAGCTTCTGTCTTTGGCATGCAAGTCACTAGCATTCAAGTGTTTGGGAAACATTAAAGGTCTGAAGACTGTAAACGACATATTCCTTAACTGTTGCATGCACAAATGATTTAATTTTTATTAAAACGTAAGAGGACACAATGGATGAAAGATGTGTCCAGCAAGCATACAGTATATCGTATGTATACAGTATGTCAGAAATGAGATACAGAAATAACTATCTTTTAAATAACCACTTTCCTTCACTCATTGCATGTAGCATATGTTATTTTCCAAAACAAATAGCTCAGCTGTTGTTCCCTTAAAGCAATAGCTCAACCAAAAATTAAACTCAACTTAAATTCCAGTCTGTGTCTCTGGAGATCTGGAATACAGTAAATGATTCATTTTATGACAGTTTTATGTCATTTTTATAGCTTGACAGCCCCATTGCTTTATGGAAAAGAAATTCCCAGGATATTCCTCATAAATTCACCCTTTGTGTTCCAGACAGCGAATGCAATCCCTTGCAAGAACAGCAGTGCTATTTGTTCGGGAGAATGGCATCTGCTGCATGCTGGAAATGCAGTGCATGAAGAGAAGTGGTCAGATTTAAAGGGCCCCTATCATGGATATTTTAAAGTTTCCTAATGTTGTTTTGGAGTCTCCTACAACAGGTTTGCATGCATCAAATGTCAAAAAACTGTTTCATTTTCTCATAATATACATTTGCACATCACCAGATTTTCAATGATTTTCAAACGACTCGCCAAATGAATCAATCTCTCTTAATCCCTCCTTTCCGCGAGCTACTCTGCTCTGATTGGCCCGACAGCTCAGTCTGTTGTGATTGGTTTACCGCGTAATTCCCATTGCCATAACACCGACAGATCTGTGTGTCCTGTGGCTTTCTACACCGTAAACTAAACACAGTAACGAACAATGACATCGATTTTACCATATAAATCCGAGCACGAGTCCGATGATGAAACACTTGAAGATGAACCATTCATTCAACCCGAACCTCCATCGCAAGGACAACTCGAGCAGGACGTTTCAGTGATCCACTACTCAGTTTGAGGTAACTAATAGCCGAGCTCTAGCGTGAATGACTGATGTAACAAACATTGGTAGTGGAAAAAAAATGTCTTTACCGTCACATTGTGTCACACAGCGTCTCCTCGACATGATCTCTCCAGTGTCCACAGGATCAGCTGCCGGTTTGAGGTTTAAGTTTCCCTGGTGCGCGCGCAATAAGTGGGCGGGCTAATGTTTCGTCTTGACATCACGACGAAGCGGCTTATGACTCGTTTGAAAAACAATTCGTCGACTCTTACTTTTAAAAAACAATAACTTTATATACGGTGCACTTTCAGATTTAAAACTTTGCAGGATGTTTTGATTCACTTAGAGCTATATTACACACTACATGAAAGGTCATTTTCAAAAATCCATGATAGGGGCCCTTTAAGAATACAATTCACTTTGTGTTTTCCGTAAGAGACATAAGGTCATACGGGTTTGGAACAACATAGGGGTGATTAAATGAAGACCGAACATTATTCTTTTGACTCATGTGGAAGGTGCTGTTATCCAGAACAAACTGCTCTGTTGTTATACATATTCCACCAAAATATTTTACTCAGAGCATCAGGGTCCTTTATTGTTCTGAGAAGTCTCATATGGAAAGTGATCAGTCTCCGTCTTTTTAAGTGTCATTTCAGGTTCCTTATTATTGGTTTCCTTCCCTGAATTGAATGCCTGTTTGTGTTTGGATAATCTGCAGTGTTGCCTGGACACAATGAAAACACTCATTGTTAGATTAGAGGGTTGGTGAGATGTTTTCAATGCAGTCTCTAAAGTCCACCAAGGCTGCATTTATTTAAACATGATACAGCAAAACAGTAATATAGTTTAAACGGTAATATATTTTAAAATATAATTCATTCCAGTGATTGCAAAGCTGCCATTACTTCTGTCTTCAGTGTCACATGATCCTTCAGGAATCATTCTAATATGCTCAAGAAACACATTATTATCAATGATGAAAATAGCAGTTGCTTAATAATTCTTTGATGAGCTCTTTGCCATATTCTTTGATAAATCATTTCAAAAGAACAGCATTTATCTGAAAAAAGTGTAACATTATAAGGCCCTGTGTGTATGAGACAAAACAATGGCACTGACACATTTTAATATAAGTCCTGTCTGTGAAATCGAGGGTAAATGTCTTACTGTCACTTACAATTTAATGCATCAATTTCAAGTATTAATTACTTTTGAAAGCTAGTAGCCTGATTTTTTTTTAACTGTTGCTTTAAATTGTACAATGTAAAGTGAGCAAAGAAACACTGCCAAGTTCTTAAACACCAAGAGACACTGCTAAGTGTCTAAAGTCACATCAATATAAGACTGGGCTGTTTATGTAAGACTAAGCAGATTTTGCACAGAACTAAACATATGTTATGAGTCAATACTGCTGGTATGCTAACAAAATAACATTAGAACCAAACAACTCAATCAATGGTCTTTTGTGGACAAACAGTCTTCTACACTATGTTTACTGCATTCTTCCAAACAGAAAAAATGCATCACCTCAGAGCTTTACTGCAAAATGTCTCAGAGTTTGCCAAATGCAAGTTGTTACTGATATAGAGACAGGGGCCAAAAACAACCTTTGGCACCAGTGGCGTGTTGCTTGCCCTATACAGAACGTTATTACAAAACTATGCATATCATTTCCTCTTGAGAAAAGGGAAACAAACACACAAAAAAGGTTTCTTTGTGAAATTGTGGTCTTGGGGCAGGGATTCCCAAAGTGTGGTGCGCGCACCCCCAGGGGTACGCGAGCTGCCACCAGGGGGTGCGCGAGAGGAAAAATGTGATGGCGGTCTGTTTTTTTTAAGTGGGATTTTTCCATACAATAAAATAAAAAAACATGAACAGTAAACGTTTCCTTTGTAATCGCTTTTATTTTAAATAAAAAAAATATATAATTTATTCGTTTTTGATAGAAACGTAGAAGACGACAGCTGCTGTCTTCTTCTACGCACTGCTCTTCTTATATGCACTGCAGCCGCTAGGCTAACGTTATATGCGTGCCAACTCGTTTAATAAATAATGACACCAACATATTTTACTGATCATTCAATACATGTGTGAAACGAACAATGATGGATTTTGGTGTAATTTGTTTCGAATTGGGACTAGGAAATTCCCGGGTCGGTAAGTGAACATGCTTTTGCGTGCAAAACAGTAAAAACGTTGAACTTGAGACAGAAAATATCGCTATGGAGTCATCGTCAAATTACACAATAGTGGCTTTCAAAAGCGAAAATGAAAAGAGGAATTCGAGAAATGATTGACTAAATTGCCAAAAATAGGAAGCTTCTTTAAAAAGATAGCACAGGAGGGGGAGATCGAGTGAAGAGAGTGAAGGACCTGAAGCGACCGTGTGTTTTCATGTGTTATGTTGCGCATTCGCCAGTGGTGGTTTTTTGTTTGTTTTTTTTTTGGTGCGCGTAGGCTACTCCGGATTTTGTCAGTCATCTCTTATGCTGTGTCTCTATGTCTATGATCCTATCCTGTCCTATTCATGGTAGCCTACTCGTGGATATTGCTTCATCACGTGCTGTATCCTGATAAGGGTCCGGTGTTGGCTCGTTACCACTGCTATTCTCTTTAATGTTGTGGATCGTTTGTAACTTCATTGCAATTTTATTCCTGTCGTTCTAATTTCCATAACCGTTGTGTTATGATGATGATGATGCTAGCTCCACGGTCATTTAATAGGCCTAGCCTTGCTGCAATGTTTCTTTTACGCGGCTGAAAATTGTGCTTTCTGTTACTGAGCCTGTCTGTCACTAAAAGTGGAAGCTTGTGCGTAGCTTTGTTGCATTATATTGAAACTTTGTTGATGTTGTTATTGTCATGCGTGTTCTGGTTATTTGCGCATGATTAAACATGAGTCTTTATATGGCGATAAAACAAAGCTTTGTTGCGTTTTTTTTTTAAGTGGGGAGTGGGGGTGCGCCAACCCGGTTGGGACATAGAAGGGGGTGCGGAGGAAAAAAAGTTTGGGAACCGCTGTTGTATAGCAACCTACATGTCTCAGCTGTGAATCTTTTATTGACTGGAACACAAGAGATACGTCAGAGCACATTCATGCTCTCAAGTAAACAGACTTTATTTCTACCTCGGGTAAAGTCCTTCTTAGATCAGCCATAATTAAGACAATGTCGTCATGTACTAAATCCTTTGAAAGCATAAGCATGGACAGTTTTCATTATGTCTCATCAGACTGAAGAGTCACTGTAGTCTTAATCTGTGACTAAACGTGTTACATCAGGTTTAATATCTTCTCTGTATGGTTCACCTGAACTAACATGCCTTAGGTACCTGAGTAAGCTTGTATGAGGTAATCCAAGTCAATGTGGAACTCTTGAGACATGGTAAATAATGATGTGCGTCACTTCACACCCTACATAGAGAAATCTGACAAGAGTTCTTGCAAAACATTCGTGAGAAAGCATGATATCAAAGGTGTCAAGTTGTGATGTCTTTGGGTTGTTTTGTGTTGTCGTGTATCAAATGCACAGTAGCTTTTCTTTCAAACAATGAAATAACGAAATTCTATTCCTCATTCAAATGTTGTTTAGATTACAAAAAAAACAAAGTACCTGGATTATCTGTAAAAAGCTATCTGATAGCATAAAATGGCATTGTGATTATAAACGGGGTTTCTTCAGGAGTTTGTAGGATTTTTTAAGTCACTACTACAACATATATTAGAGCTGTCACTTTATCTTGTTAAATTGGTGCTATTCATTTTGGAAAAATAATGTGTTCAAATTATTAAAGGAACACGCCGACTTTTTGGGACTTAAGCTTATTCACCGTATCCCCCAGAGTTAGATAAGTCCATACATACCCTTCTCATCTCCGTGCATGCTGTAACTCTGTCTGAGGCACCCACCGCTAGCCTAGCTTAGCACAAAGACTGGAAGTAAACGGTTCTAGCTAGCATACTGCTCCCAATAAGTGACAAAACACCAACATTTTCCTATTTATATGTTGTGATTTGTATAGTCACACAGTACAGTGTGTACAAATAACAAGGTAATATGAGACACAAGCATCTTTTAACCATATCCATACTGTGAACTATATTCTCAGTAGGCGAAGCACTTCTACTTGGGCGGAGTGATTAGCGAACTCTCTGCTCCTCACCATGGGGCTTCTCAGGTGCTGCAAATCACTCCGCCATTATGACCATTTAACCATTTAACTTTAAAAAATAAATAAAATAAACTCATTCAGCAACTTAAATTAAATGAAAACACCATAAGACATTTACCCATGCCTACATCACCAAGCGTTAAGTTCACTTCCCTAGAAATTGTTTAACCCAACACAAGAAAAGGGGAAGCTGTGATCCCGACCCTTCCTTTGAGGAGTCACAGGAACAGGATATGGTGAGTAGACTGCTTGTGGGGTAACTGTTTGCCATGTGGGGATACATACAGATTTGAAGTGATAAATAACAACAATGCATAACTACAGCTTGTCTCTGTGTGGTTAATGGGAAAAATACATCAAAGGGCAACTATAATAGATATAACATGTTGTGATGACCGCTGATATGTACACCTATCTGCAATCAACTCAAACAGCATATCTTAAAGGGGTCATGACATGAGAAACCAAATTTGCCTTGATCTTTTGGTATATAAGATATCTATGTACTATTAAAACTTCCTGCAAGTTTCATATCTTAAGACGTCCTCCCCATTATAAACGAAGCATTTATTTTAATCAAGCTCTAAATACAGCTCGTTGTGGATCCATGGTACGAAGTGGCGTCACGGTACGAAGTGACGTACCAGTCGTTTGCATATGACCGCCTCCAGCGCAAGACAACTACGCCTAATTTCGCATCATCGCATGTGTTGTCGTGCAGCGAGTGGGTCTGTTCACAAGATGACTGCAATGCCACGCAGATGTGCTGTTCCTGTGGACAAACAACATGTTTGAAATACACTGCCGAACGATCCAGACGTCAGGGAAAGCAGTTGGATGCAGTTTATTTGCAGCATATGCAGCCCGCCAAAGCCTTATTTGAACGGTGAGTGATCAGATGAGTGTGACAGGGCACATGTTACTGAAAGAACGAGCAGAGAGAGAGAGAGAGAGCCCCGGCCGCACGCGCGTGCCTCTCTCTCTCTCTCTCTCTCTCTCTCTCTCTCCCTCCCTCCCTCGCGCATATGAATCAAAATCAATTGAGAATTGACACGATGGTAAAAGATCGGAAGACCGAAGTTTCACGTGGTGGAGCATTGTGTAGGCCTAGTCTACATGTGATACAAAATGATTAACGTTAATAATTTATGCATAAGCAGCACTGACGTTAGCCAATCATAACAGTGGGCGTTAACTCTGAACTCTTAAAGGGGAAACACCTCCAAAACAGACTGTTTGAATCAGAGGTTGAGCAATAGGGTGGGAAAAGGTCATAAATCACTACATTTTTTTAATTTTTTTTTGTACAAAAAACTATAGTAATACTATAATTGTACCTAAGGGAACATAATAAAACAAAACAAAAAAACATGTCATGACCCCTTTAAACTTATTATAAATGCGTGTTATAGAATAATGAGCCAGATTAAACAATTGTATCGTAAACCTAATAGACTGCACCAAAGTCAACAGAAACACAAACCCATAAATAACAAATGTAAAGAAACATAAACCCATAAACAGTTTGTAAAAACTGCACATGCTGCCATTATCACGGTATATGACGTCATCTTAGCACCCGTCATCACAACGCCATATTTTTGCGCCATATTTGAAATTAATTCAACATGAAATGTAAAATTATTATTATTTAATAAAAATGATTGAAATAAAATAAAAATTCTAATACGTTTTATTTTGTATTCAAATATGTCTACTTTTGAGTAGTCGTCAATAAAGGAAGATTTTTGTTGCCTTTCAAAATTGTGTTCTTTTTGCATCTGCCAGCAGGGAAGTATATTAAGATCTAGGATTTATGACGCACTGGAAGATAAACACTATCTGGAAACAAACTCTCATGGTGTGAATCCCACATAGAGAGCCTTCTGCCAAATGTAAGTGGTGTGAATAAATGGCCTGATCCAGAGCTTACACCGATGAGACCCTGTAATATCTCATCATTAGTATTTTTGACCTCACTGTAGCCTTTTAGCTAGCAGTCATTCAAGACTTAGAGTAACAAATGCTTTTCCATTGAGTGTACATTTCCCATTCATCCGTGTGTAATGCTTTTCTTAGAGAGGTAATAAAATAAATTGTGCCTTTCTTGCCACTTTAGGCCTACTTTGCCATTTAACAAAGTCCATTTGAAAGCAATCAGACTGTTTTAATGTGAGACCCAAGAAGCCTCTTTAGATTACACATTATGAGGTTCATTCAGTCTTACAGACTGAGAAATGAGCCAACTGAAAGTGTCTGGTGCAGCGGTTTAGAAAACTTGCACTCAGAATTTCCATAAGAGAGAATAGCTTTCGTCACACCCATGTTTGAAGCGCGTACCAGTGTGATCTTGTGGTTAACATGGGCTTGTCAGCACAAACACATGTCTGAGAGGTTCCCAGTAGATGTCTTCCACTAACCTTCTTCGGAAGAGAGACATGACAATGCGAAATCTTAGTGTTCTTCTTTAGCTTTATGGTTTGGGGAAAGTTAAGATCTGAGCTTTGATCTCCATTATAAACCAAGATAAGGATGTTTTTGTCATAGCAGGAAAGGCCTAATTATGACATATTTGTTGTTTTTAGGAGACGTAAAGTTCTACACAACTACACACAATCTTATTTCCTCTGTGTATTAAATGAAGTGACCTTGTAAAGTGTGATGTATACATTTCAGCACCTCAGAAATATTCAGGACAGTCTTCCTCCAAGGGTTTGTTCGGGCAGAAAATGGATGTTATTTCAACTGCTGTGAGCTGGTTTGGGGTTAGAGGAAGTGAGCGTGTCTGTGTTCTATGTTGCTGAGTTGTGAAATGACTAATGGCTGCAGAACATATAAAAAAAAATAGTATTTCATAATGAACAATGTCCAGAATTTTGCTAATATAAAAGTTAAAAATATATCATATTTTTGGCCTTTTTTAACATAATTGTCGATCTAAATATCTTTATATAAATATTGTTTTTTAAATAATACATTTTATTTATATGCATTAACAAATTTATTTTAAGATTGGAAATCGTTTTTTGTTAACATTTGAAGTACATTGTGTAATGTGTACTATATTTAATTTGAAGGGTTAAATTAAAAATATTTTAAAGCTAAAATAAAAAAAATTCTTAAAGTCAGAAACTGAAATCACAATAGTCTTTTCTTCCCTATTGTGACGTATGTGAAGCAGCTTTTCGAACAAGAAAGAATGTGTCCATCGGGAATGGATTGGATAATTGAATCGTTATAGTTTGCTAATGCTGTGATCTTATGTGATTGACAGGTTGTCCCGCCCACACACCAGTGAACGCATCATCAGAGAAGAGGGTAACACTTTATTTTGATGGTCCCTTTTGAACATTCTGTTGACTATAAGTAACTTTGCAACTATATGTCAGCTAAGTCTCATTAGCAGACTGTTTGCTTAATATCTGCTAACACATTATTGTGATGGTCCCCCAACCGACATTCTACTAACTATAAGTAAGTTGACAACTACATGTCAACTTATTCTAACCCTACTAGTCTACTAATACTCTTCTAACACTATAATAAGAGTTAGTAGACATGTAGGTGCAAAGTTACTTATAGTCAACAGAATGTGTTAAAGGGAGCATCAAAATAAAGTGAAACCGAGAAGAGATGTTGCATGAGGAAGGGGAAGTTTTTTTTTTTTTTATTAAAGATTACAAGGGCACACTTTAAAAAAATAACGATGGTCATGGATAAATCATTTGTAATAAATATGGCAATTTTCCATAAAAAAAATTAACAAGAATTGTCCATTTCGATTTCATTAATTGACTTGCTTTCAACATATATTTAGCATACAGTATGGAATATTTTACATAAATTTTTTTTTTAGGTTGCAATGTCATGATTCCATTTGACCTGCACTGTAAGAAGTAGAAAAAGAAAAAACAGTAGAAAACAAAAACCAAAAAATGGTAGGCAGGCAAATTTTCTACCGGACATTATCCGTTAAGTTTACAGACATTTCCTTAAATCCTAAAGCACAACACAATGCAGCGTGTAATTCAAAATACAGTAAAAACATCTGTGAATTTTTTTTTTCATTGGGCCAGTTTTTCTTTGAGTGTGGAACACAGAAGCTTTATCTCTGCTTACAAACAAATTAGTTAAATTTTGAGTGACACATCTCAGCCAACAAACTGGAAGCCTGATTGTTAAAGAGAATAATATGTCCTCACAATTATCGTTAATCTCTGACAACAAGAAACAGATTTCATTCACTGTGGCATCTTTCTCCATTCAAACCTGACCAGTCAAGCCCGAGCAGAAATATATTGTACGCAATTGTCCTTTAGAATGTAGTCCAATATACTTTCTTTAATCAGTTTTTATTGCTCAGTCAATTCCATTTCTTCACCACCCACTCAAATGCATGTCTTCAATGCAGTTGTGTAAAGAAACACCTGCAATCTGTTTGAGCATGTTAATCCCAGTGATTTTGATTGATTAATTTAAAGTTAAATAAGAAAGCGCTTCATTCGAGAAACGCTTGAGGACACATGAAATGTGCTTTTCCTGTCAGTCAAATTGGCCGTGAGCAAAGTGTTTAATTAAGAAGGAAAGTTTTGTAAAAGTCAGTTGCGATTGCTCTTTGCAGAGTCATTCATTTGTGTTACAGATGTATTGTAATTCCACATTTACTTTATCTATTAATTGATTTATACTATCCTTTTAAAAATACACATCAGATTGAATTATCATAGACTTTCTGTATTTTAAAAATGAGAGGTTTTGTTTTATTTTGCAGCCAAGTAAAATACAAGCACAAGTTGTATCATGTGCCCTAACTTGTGCATTTGATCCGAAACCTAATTGATGTTAATCAGCTTTTAGTGAGTGGTTTGTGGTTGGTGATCACTTGAATTTTCAGTTAAGATTACATATTACTGTATTAGTAAGCTTACATTTTCACATCAATACTTCTAGTTTCATGTTTGAAAAGGTAGTCAGATGGACAGTTTACAACATTGCAGGTGCAAAATCTCAAAACAACTTCTTACGGCAAAGATGGAGCTTTTATTCATCACTGTGCAGATGTCATTTGATAGTTTTAATTCATTTATTTAAAAGTTTCTTAAGGTTTCATAGATTTTAAATCTAGCAGTTTGTCTGGCAAGTGTTCTCACGGATAGTGTCGAGAAGATCGCATCAGAGGACAGTGGTAAAGACTGATGTCACACTCAACCCACGCATCAGATCTGAAATAAGTCATGAGAGACCTCAATAACGTGCGATAGAGCCCTCTACGCCATTTACAATGACACACAATATACCACTCTGAGGTCATGAAGAATCCATTTTGCATGCAACATTTGGTAACACTTTATTTCGATAGTCCACTTTAGACATTCTACTAACTATAAGTAACTTTTCAACTACATGTCAACTAACTGTCATTAGAGTATTCGTAGACTGTCAGCTTAATATCTGCTAACTCTTTATTTTGTTGGTCCCCCAACAGACATTCAACTGACTATAAGTAACTTGGCGGCTACAAGTCAACTTATTCTCTTAACCCGAACCCTAACACCTAACACTCTACTGACAGTCTACTACAGTCTAATAATACTCTAATGAGAGTTAGTTGACATGTAGCCTAGTTGAAAAGATATAATTAGTAGAACATCTAAAGTGACTATCGAAATAAAGTGTAACCCAACATTTTCCTAGTACTTCAATATAATAAGTGTCCCTTTATCTGTTATTTCTACTCTTTATGAAACAAATTCCACTTTTGAAAAGCCTGTCTTGTCCAAAGATGCATTGTATTTTTGAAGTATAGCCCTTTAAATAAAAGGGAATTACTTCAGCTGCTTCTAAAAGAGGCCTCGTGTGTGAGAGGGGTGGGACTTCCTCAATTGACGCATGACTGGAATAATGAGGAACATCTACACTGACCTTGTTGTGTCAACTACAGGAAGTTTAGTTTGCTCAAAACAAAGTAAGTACATGTTTTCTCATTTTAGCATGAGAAAGACACAGAACTTCTTCTGTCGAAAGCTTTCCTGTAATTCCTTGCCTCGAGCATAAACGCTAAACTCCATGAAGCATTGCAGCTCCGACTAACTGACTAAATCATTTTTTGTCATGGTAACACGTGTGATGTTTTGTCAGTTACCAGATGGCCCGTCCACTCTCAGGAAGAAATCCTCTGGTGTTATGTAATCTTTCTCTCTCTCTTCCTGATGCTGTCTCGGCGCTCTCAGTGCACAAACTCTCTGCTAAAGCTCAGATGGACACCAGATGCTGAAACCTGATGCTTCAGACGACTAAGCAGCCTGCAGATATCGCTGTATTTTTTATCTTCCTTTATATACATTGCTTATTTGTTTGCATGTCTAAACCAAATGTAGTGCAAGATCTCAGAACAATGGTGGGATATCCTGATCTACAATAGTGCTTACTACTAGGTAGTAAAAATATATCCGATGAATGAACTTTTGAACTCTTTGACAGGCAGTCAAACAGTTAATAAAAAACAGATCTTTAGAGAACATTTTAAAGCCTTTTATGAGAACGTTTTGGGGGTGTTTGATGCCTTTTTGGAATTTCTAGTGAGATCACTGATTTAAGCTGCAAGATGCTAATTATGTATGGGCTAATCTCCCCAAAGTAACACACAAAGATGAATAAATGAACACTCATTCCTAACTAAGTACTAGTGAGTACTACTATCTTTTCTTTAGAAAGCATGATTTAGAGCAAAAAAAAAAAAAAAAAATCAAAAAAAAAAATCAGATCATTTTGAGTATATTTCCAGTTATCCTGCTCCAAATAATGTGATCCAAACATTGTGCTGAAGTTCTGTACTTTTTTTTCTTGCTCCTACCTTCCTTTGTCCACCAAATTACATCCTGCCCTGCATAAACCCAATATGGTGAAGTGTGCGTTCATATTAGGGGTTGTCATAGACTCACCTCCTTGTTCATCCATGAATGCAGCAACCTATAATCCTCTCTCTCTCTTTCTCTCTCGTCCCTCTTTCAGACTTGTCCCAGCTCTCAGAGTGCTGTTTCGAGTGTTTGGCTCGGCTCTCTTAGAGGGTCTTTCCCATTCTTGAGGTTCTTTATAAGGCTAGGGGGCATGAGTGGGCGGGCCAAGCTTTCTCCCTCCCTCTGCCACCAACTGTGTTAACGATCTGCCTGTTACCTCTCTCTTCTCAAATGTGTGTGTGAGAGAGAAAGAAACAAAGACGCTGACAAAGAGTGTGTGTGTCTGTCTGTGTGTGTGTGTGTGTGTGTGTGTGTGTAATTGAGAGAGTGATAGACAGAGAGAGCTTACCTTACGCTTACAGTATCATTATTCACACTGTTCCCTCACTAACCGTGTTCGTACCACTTTTGCCAGAGCTCTGACCAGAAACAAAGACATTTTTGTTTATCTCTGGGTTACAACTAGCTCTGTCACAGCCCTTGGCAGTCATAAAAAAAACAAAAAAAACCATCAACACATCTCTTCTTTTGTGTTGTCTCTGTTTGTGTCTGGGTCTTTCACACAGTGGATGCCCTGGGGACAAAGAAGTGTTGATAGATATTAATAATGATATCTTTAATGTAGGATGTTAGACATATGAGGCTTATAGGCTTATCTTGTGTATTACAGTATATAAATGCAGGGATAGTTCACTTAAATGCAACTTTCGTTGTATGAATGATAGCTGCTGACATTCTGCTAAATATATCATGTGGATTTGAAATGGTTATTATTTTACATCTGCATCTGAAAACTATAGGGAACTTATGTATTTTTGCAAAGTATTTTTTGAAATTGATTGTACTCTGTTTAATAATAAAATAATAGTATAAATTTAACACATAATATCAAATAAAATAATTATAAATATTAAAATGTTAATAATATAAATGATATTGATAATATTATATGTATCATTGTATTCTTACCAGGTTCAGGCTGTCTGTGACTAATTAACATTTGAGCCTGCAGTTTTAAGGAAAAGGGAAAAATATATACAAGAGAGACGTTTGTACAGTATTTTCACTTCCTCAACCAGTGGAACTTATTGACACGAATTCTAAGAATGTCTGCAAAAGAACAATTATGTTGCAATTTACTGCAGAGAAAATATTTTTTCTTTCGAATGCTCAGAAACACAGATGCTAGTCTGTTCTCTCTAAAACCTCGAAAGAACATGTGTACAGCTTCCCTGAGATCAGCTGCTGCTAATTAAAGCGATAGTTCACCCAAAATGAACGTTTTTTTTTTCTCTTCATTTCTGTGTTGTTTTATGTTGTGTCTTATTCCACATTCACTTTCACTGCTTTTTTCCACAATGTAAGCAAATTGTGACTATCGTTGTCATTCTGCTTTCTTACATCTTCTTTTGGGAATACAGAAAGTCATGTGGGCTATGAGTAAATGATGACAGAATGTTCATTTTGGGTAAACTGTTCCTTTTAAATGGGCAGATATTCAGTTTATCTATGCCAGATGAGAAAAGAGATTAAACACAAGATCAAAGTCATAATATGCAGTTTTAGGTTTTTGTTAAAAGTTTGCATGAAATATTTAGAATATGTTTAGAACAATAAAAGTCTTTGAGGCAATTCCACAACAGTGGAAATGCATTGGAACATGGTCACTCTATAGTGGAAACTAGTTTCCCTTTTAAATTTAGAACACAGAAAGGACCTCTGTGATACCAAATGCATAATACATTACTTTTGGAAGTTCAGTCTCTATAGGACTTTCCTCAAAAGAAAATGCATCGTCTGAATGACTTCCTGTGGTCATGAAACAGACTTAAACAGCATATTCTTTCAATTAAACTTTCAGAAAGCTGTTTCCTGGTGTATGTTTATATCCCCTGTATTTGGATGGTAACAACATAATCAAGTGCCTCATCTTGTTTCCATGTGATTTTTTTTTTTTGGAACAATGTAATTGGACCGACATATCTGATTAGAGAAAAAATAACATTTGAAAGGGAGCGCCTATCACCTTGCATCCTCAGAATATAGTAGATTCAATGTTACTGGGTTGGACAACATAAACTTTATCTGTGACTTTCCCATAAAAAAAAAATAAAATAATCCTTTTGTTATGGGCTCACAAAGAGCCTGAATAATATGGAGTTTCTCACACATTGATAATTTCCAAGACATCATCAATGATTGTTAGAAATGCTTTTAGCATTGGGTCAAAAGTGTATCCAACCACTTCTGCACAGATCTTTGTATATTAATTCATGCCATGGTTTGAAGTGTAACTGGCAAAGTATTATTAAATGAACCCCCGTACTAATGGCCCGAACCGATCTTAAAACAATAAACTGAAAACTTTGCAAATGATGACTCAGATCCATGGCAGGCTCACTAATGGCATCATTATGTTTAGTAATAATGATGTTAACCATCTGCTTCCCACATGGAGAAACTCTTCCCTTCAAAAAGGTTTCCTGCTTCACATTAAAGGGGTATGGGATTTGCAAACCGGCCAGCAGATTTTGAAAATACACAACTCAAATGGTCCTTCTTTCCTCCGAAGCTGGCCCTGATTCGCGTGAGGGGGAAGGGGGTATGGTACAACCGTTTGATTGACGGACTTACTGTCCAATGATTTTAGGTGGTCTTGGAAATGATTGGCTGGAGTTTTTCGAGTCCTGCCCGTTCCACAGATGATAAAATTGCTTAATTTTCATTTCAGTGCTTCTAACTCAGTGGCTGTAAGTGGGTTATTATGAATAGGATTTCAAGTGATTTTGAAAAAATGGACAAAAAAGAGAATCACATACACCACCTTTAAAAAGAGCATTTGTGGTACACAACTTGGAAAATAAGTATGCACCCAGTTAGTTATATTGATTTTCTATTAATAAATTAATTTTGAGCTCATCAGAAATGCTGAAGAACAGCAGTGTTTCATAATAATAATAAAAAATATACAAAACTCTATTAGCATTTCTTTCAGAATGAGGAAAAAATGCAGATGTTCCTGTTGCTCCTGTTGCTATGCCGCAGTAAATTATTTTCGGTTTCACTTAGACACCAGCACTTTTGTTCTTGTATTCTCTTCACTCTTCACATTCTTCTGAAATAATGGATTTTCTCAGCACATATGAAGTCTATTTAAAGAACACATTCAGCACAGATGTCATTCTCATTTGATTTATATAGATTAAGAGTGCATAATGAGAGGAATTAACTATATTGCGAATTAGATTATTTCTGTGTATTGTGAGTGATACTCTGAAATAATCCTTTTGTATTTTTTTTAGGCTAATCATGGCCCATTATTCCCCACTGTACAAATTCATCCATCAGTTCACTTCTACACTTTAAACTGCATTAATTAAATAAAAAAAAACATGATATGTATTGCCTTTAAAATCAGTGTGCAGGTGCTGCTTAGTCTTAAAAATTAGTCATCATTTTTCATTTTTCTTCAAGACTGGTCATCATTTTTTTAAGTCACAAGTTACATAAAAAGGTTGTGTTGGGTTTTGTTTAAGTTTCATGTTTTTTATTTAACATACAGTAAATGTGTACAAAAACAATTACTAACAAGGAACACCTGTGCTTAATCAAACAATGAACCAGTGAGAACATGACACATAGACAAGGGAACCAATCAGAACAAGACACATAAACGGGAAGCACATGACAGGAACATGAAACATGGCCAAGGCAAACTACAAAAAAAATACATGAAAACAAACTTGAACCATAACCCAACCAAACGTGACAGGTAGATCATACAATTTGAATTGGAAAAGTAGGACGGATTACCCCTTGGTTAACTGCTAGTTGTTCAAACTTCTTCAGGCATAGTGGCTAAGTTTATGTAACAGGCCCTCAGTTTTTCATAGAAGAAGATAGGGTTCTGTCTAAACTGACAAACATGAGTTATGCCAGGTGTTTCACTCTGGGACTTGTCTCAGATTTAGTCACGGGATCAGAGCTTTTAACTAAGAGACTGTGGAATGTGGAAAATAAATAAAACCTGTCCGAACATCTGGATTGTGTTGTCTAAGGTGTCCTTGTCGATGATGTGCTCCTTTAAATTGAGTCATGAGATCATATTGATCTCTTGAGTCATATATATATATATATATATATATATATATATATATATATATATATATATATATATATATATATATATATATATATGACGTGAGTCCATATGGTTCCTGTTATGCATATTTTCATGTCCCAATCATATATGTTTCAAACTCACAATTATGAAATATGGAAATCAAGTCAGGTGGTTTTCTTTCTCAATATCTCACCAGCTATTTATGTATATCCTGTTAATATTTTTCTGCTGTTGTATAAATAAGATATACGTATTAAAGGTGAATTGCATTAACCAGAGCATAGTTATGAAAGTCTAAATTAATATTCAAATTTTTCAGAGCTGTTAGTGTTAATACAGGTATACAAATACACCTAGCATTCATAAAAAATAATCTATTTAGATTCAATTGTTTTTTTTTTATAGACGACTTTACAATAGAAATAACTGCCAATTTAGTACCTCCTATGGAGTCTGGAATTGGCTACAGCTGCAGGCCTATTTCAGTTCACCCAAAAATTTTAATGTTTTCATTACCCTCATGTTGTTTCAAATCTGTTTTCTTTCTTCTGGTGAACACAAAAGAAAATAAATTTAAGAAAATTGACTGAATGTAGACTGTTGACTGTATCCATTGACTTCCATAGTAGAAAAAAATACTATGGAAGTCAGTGGCCATACTGTCAACTGTCTGGTTACCAACATTCTTCAAAATATCTTAATTTGTGTTCAACATTAGAAAGAAACTACCTTGGCCCAGTAGTGCACAATACCACGAAATTTAAAAAGCAAACATTCACAAAACGAAATTAAGCCACAACACAACACAAAAAAAACAGCAAATGTACAACACAACGGAAATAAGCCACAACACAATGAAATAAAGCTGCAACACAACAGAAATGCTCCTAGAGGGCTCTCGGAGGTCGGTAAAGTCAGTTTTCCTTGCCATTGTTTATAGAGTCAGCAGTCTTAAAGGGCCCCAATCATGGATTTTTCATGGAGCCCCACTGCTTTATGGAAAATAAATTCCCAGGATATTCCTCATAAATTCACCCTTTGTGTTCCAGACAGTGAATGCAATCCCTTGCAAGAACAGCAGTGCTATTTGTTCGGGAGAATGGCATCTGCTGCATGCTGTTAATGCAGTGCATGAAGAGAAGTGGTCAGATTTAAAGGGTACCCCGACTAGTGTGGCATGTTGGCCTTATAAGATTAACGTGGGCGTCAGCTATAAAAAGGTGATACAAAAACACTCCAAATGTTTTTGATTTTATTAAAAAAAAGACGAAAATCCGATCACTCGTAGGCCGCCATAGTTATTTACGTCTCAATGCATTCTGGGTAGTGACGTGTAAAGGTTGTAGCTAGCCAAGTTTTGACAGTAGTGAGATGAACACGTCTGCCGTTCAGCCTTTTCAGTTTGAACCCGAGCGCACCGTAGGCTTAAATCAAGAGAATAACACGGATAACGATAGGCCTACTCAAGAGTTACATGAAAATGAAGATTATCAGAGAGTTGAGGAAGCGAGAGTGGGGCAAAATAGATGGTGTCTGCGGCAGTTTGTCAATGCCACGCGAGAACGAGAGCGTTTGCTGTAAAGAGCTACACTTTTTGTCAGCAGCTGTCCTGGATCAGACGATCGTACTATCGTATAAATAATTTAATAAGTCATCTACCGCCGTCGTTTGCTTTATTTTCCCTAAGCAGTCACTATGTAGTTGAACGCATAGAAGTACCCTCTCGGACCTTGTTCAAAATCCTGCCGCGCCACAGAGCACCATTTACATAGTTTTATATTAAATTTACATTTATTTGTCTCAAATCGTTGTTAATGTATACTGACTTCACCCTGCGCAGCAATATACATTTAGTTTTACATTCATTTACAGAAATCGGCTGGTTGAATGAAAATAGCTGATGTTACCGGATTTTGAGCAAGTTAACGGACGCTCTGAGGTAAAGTGAATTCAGACTGCAGACTAATAAGCAACGATTGTATTTAATTGTACAGTACAATCATAACATAGTACAGACATGATCTTAATTCCATAATGTCCTTAAACATAACAATATTGCTGGCCATAAACTGACAAAGTGCGCGTCCGGTGTGCGATACCTCGAGTTGTCAGAGACGCGGCGCTGCGCTTCTCGTCCGGACCGGTGTGCAACCCCCTTTTACACTGAACAAAGTCAACACTATCTGCTCATCTACCTCATGTACATTTTCAATCTCACAATTACAATATTAATAATTACCATTGCACTAAATTGCCGTGCAATACATATTTAAAATCTTAAATCTCAGACTATACTGACTATACTAAGCTCTGTACAGCAAACGCGGTCGTTCTCGCTTGGCATTGGCAAGCAGTTGCCGCACAGACAGCGCGTTATTCTCTTGATTTAAGCCTACGGTGCGCTCGGGTTCAAACTGAAAAGGCTGAACGGCAGACGTGTTCATCTCACTACTGTCAAAACTTGGCTAGCTAAGTTAGCCGGTACGTTGGAAAAACAATAAACGAAGCGGCTACAGCGGCTAGGCTCAATCTGGGCTCAACCGACTACAACCTTTACACGTCACTACCCAGAATGCATTGAGACGTAAATAACTATGGCGGCCTACGAGTGAGCGGATTTTCGGCTTTTTTTAATAAAACTAAAAACATTTGGAGTGTTTTTGTATCACCTTTTTATAGCTGACGCCCACGTTAATCTTATAAGGCCAACATGCCACACTAGTCGGGGTACCCTTTAAAGGCCCCCTTCATGGATATTTTAAAGTTTCCTAATGTTGTTTTGGAGTCTCCTACAACAGGTTTACATGCATCAAACGTCAAAAAACTGTTTCATTTTCTCATAATATACATTTGCACATCACCAGATTTTCAATGATTCTCAGACGACTCGCCAAATGAATCAATCTCTCTAAATCCCTCCTTTCCGCGAGCTACTCTGCTCTGATTGGCCAGACAGCTCAGTCCGTTGTGATTGGTTTACCGCGTAATTCCCATTGCCATAACACCGACAGATCTGTGTGTCCTGTGGCTTTCTACACCGTAAACTAAACACAGTAACGAACAATAACGTTGATTTTACCATATCAATCCGAGCACGAGTCCGATGATGAAACACTAGAAGAAGAACCATTCATTCAACCTGAACCTCCATCAAGGACGACTCGAGCAGGACGTTTCAGTGATTCACTTCTCAGTTTGAGGTAACTAATAGCCGAGCTCTAGCGTGAATGACTGATGTAACATAAACATTGGTAGTGGGAAAAAAAATTTATTTACCATCACATTGTGTCACACAGCGTCTCCTCGACATGATCTCTCCAGTGTCCACAGGATCAGCTGCCGGTTTGAGGTTTAAGTTTCCCTGGTGCGCGCGTAAATAAGTGGGCGGGCTAATGTTTCGTCTTGACGTCACAACGAAACGGCTTATGACTTGTTTGAAAAACAATGACTGCGGTCGATTTGCGCCCTTGATGCGCACTTTTGCAGAGCCCGCGCTGATGCGGACTCCACAGCAGACTTCTTCCCGACATTCAAAGCGGCGTTACGTCGCGAAAGTGCGGACTCAGAGGAAGACCGCGAGTGCTTAGGGTTCCATTTGGGACAGGGCCTGTTTCGCGTCAGCCATCCCTAATGATCCATATAAGGGAACGTCTGCAATTCCTACAAGTGGATAAAACGTATAATTTATTATAATATAATAAATAAAAATAAAACCCATTTGGTGAATTACAGGAAGGCATTGGCACAATTTCACCAATAATAATTCAGTCTGGTCACTAGGAACCTACCACAAGCTTTGGGACATTTGGGACAAAAACCTTTAGAGTAGGTGTAGTGGAGATAATGAGTCAGTCTAGGTGCTAGTTCTGGGTTTATCACCAAGTTCACTCAGGTGTGTCGGCCAGAACACCACTTAAGGCCAAATGTTCCAGAGTATGAAATAAAGAGCAGAGAAATAGTTCTGATTCTGTTTCTTTATTCCTCTTTCCTGTTTGAGTGAGTTTGAGGGTGAGATTAATTCTGAGTGTGTTAGTGTGTGTGTGGTTTCTATAAAGAGAGAAACAAATACAAATGAATAAATGAAACATATGCATACACTCATTCCTCTCTAAGCACTAATATACATTACTAAACATAAGCAAACAATAGTCAGAATATAGTACAACATATTACTGCTTACAATATATCTCTTAAACTCTAATAATGTAAACAGAGAGAAAGGATTCAAACACTTATTAAATGGGATTCTCAGATTTTCTATCATAGGCATAGACAGCACTTACTGTCATCTACGATACACTTTATAGCTTCCAACTAACTAAACAGCTGGATTCTTTGACCGAATGCTATGTTCCGTTCAAGCTAACAAAGCCTTGATAGAGAAACCTCAATAACGATCCAAATAACTATATTTACCACCTCTTATTTCTTATTTTACTCAACCACAAAGTACGGATCAATCCTAACAACAAATATAAGAGTATAAACACATCTAAACAAGATATTACATATATTTAACCTGACGTACTAAATCAGATGAGCTGAAGGTCGAACGTGAAATGTACGAACACTGATATAATTAGTACCACGGTCGCATAGCAACTCCTTAAACTCCTAACTCTTATCCACATCAAATAACAGAAATAACAACTAGTTTGACGAATAATACAATATTACAGATGTACTTACTCTTCTCATTTACGCACACTCTGAAGAAAGGTGCAGCTCACATCTACAATCTGACCGACCGACTGACTGACTGTCTCTATCGTACTGCATACTAACTGTGTGACGTCAGATAGTATACAAACCAGCGCGCGCTTTGACTACCGTTACAAGCACTGAATAAACGGAAGTAAACGTGAAACAAAGCCTAATATGGTCAACTATACTAAATAATAGCAACATAACATAACTTTGGGGCCTTTTCTACAGCCGCCCCCGAATGTATGTAATACATTCGCTCATCAATAAAGGCAACAAAGTTCTATGGCTGGGGTGTAGTGGCAGGAGAGGGACCGTCTCCATCTTCTCCAGAAGGAAGTGCAGGGAGGACAACCAGCCTGGCAACTGGCCGTGTGTAGATTCTCTCCTTCACCTTTACATCAGCGGACCTGATGTGCCCATCAGGGCTGGGATGAGTCTTGACTAGGCTACTTTCCCAATGGGCCAGAGGGCCCTCGGAAGATGTGGATCAGCGATCATCACTACACAGTCCCCTTCAATATCAGCTGGTGTAGCCTGCCACTTCTGGCGAGCTTGCAGGCTCGGCACATAGAGCCGGATGAAACGGGCCCAAAAGTGGTCAGCCAAAACTTGGGAGTGTTTCCAACGGCGGCGACAGATGAGCTCACTTTCGGGGTAGACTACTTGAGGTAATGAACCATCAGGCCGCCCCATAAGAAGAACACTGGGAGTCACTGGATCTGGGTCGCTGGCATCTGATGACACATAACCCAAGGGCTTACTGTTAAGGATCCCTTCCACCTCGGTAAGTACGGTGCGAAGCACTTCTTCCGGAACAGGTTGAGCACCGACTGTGGCATAGAGTGCGCTCTTGACTGAGCGTATCTCCCTCTCCCACACCCCTCCAAAGTGGGGAGCTGCTGGGGGGTTAAAGCGGAAGGAGATCTTCTGGGGTGCAAGGAGATGTTGTAGTTCTTTAGACATTCCAGCGAAGGTCTCACGGAGTTCTCGCTCACCTCCCTTGAAATTTGTCCCCTGATCGGAGAACAACTCGGCAGGCGTTCCTCTACGGGAAATAAACCGACGAAGGGACATCAGAAAAGCATCCGTATCAATAGAGGTAAGGAGGTCCAAGTGCACCGCCCTCGTTGTGAGGCACTTGAAAATGATCCCCCATCTCTTCTCCCGGCGCCGGCCAACTTTGACCTCAAATGGCCCAAAGCAGTCCATCCCTGTAGAATAGAAAGCCGGCTTGTAAAGGCGCAGACGGGCTAATGGCAGGTCTGCCATCTTCGGCACTGCAGGTCTTGCCCTCCATCGCCGACAGTCAGCACAGCTATACTGGTAGCGTCGGACAGCCTCACGCCCTCGCAAGATCCAGAAGGAGCGTCGAAGCTCAGCAAACACCCGCTCTGGGCCTGGGTGGCGGAGGCGGGTGTCGAAGTCTTGGATCAAGAGCGTAGTCACTCTATGACCTGGGTCTAAGATGACTGGATGAAGAGTGGTCAGCTCTAGGCCTTCTGCTCGACGGAGTCGTCCTCCAACACGAATGAGCTCTCCCTTCTCATCCAGCTCTGGAGACAGCGTGCGGAGTCGGCTGCTGCTGGGAACTGGTTTACCAGCTTTCAGGAGGCTGTACTCTTGCTGAAAACTATCCCTCTGAGCCCTCTGAAGTATTAACTGTTCAGCCTGTCGGTAGTCTTCAGCCGTGGGCTTATCATTAGAGTTGGCCGCCCCATGCAGCTCCTGCACAGTCTCTTCCAGCAGCTCCTTCCAAGAGCCGCATTGACCCACGTCTGAAGTCGACTGGCTTGATGCAACTGCGGCGACCCCACAGAAGTTAGACTTGCGTAGCTCTGTGGTATCTTCTGCTTGTTCAACAGCGGGGTCCTCTGGCCATGAGTCTGAACTGGTCAGGAGGAAGGCAGGTCCCAGGCTCCATCTATTTGGCTGAACAAGCTCTCTCAGCTTCTTCCCTCGGGTTACGTCATCAGCAGGGTTTCTTGCTGTATCAACATATCTCCAGGCATGCCTGTCAGTCAACTCCTGTATCTCGGCCACGCGGGTGCCCACAAAGACCTTGAATCGACAAGATTCGGACCTCAGCCATGTCAGCACCGTTGTGGAATCTGACCAAAAGGTTGTCTGATCAATGTGGATGGTAAGCTCCCTCTTCAGCACCTGTGAGAGCTGTGCACCAGTAAGGGCAGCACAGAGTTCTAATCGGGGCATAGAGTGAAATCGCTTGGGAGCGACTCTGGAACGGGCCATCAGGAATGACAGATACACTTCACCATGTCTATCAGTGGTCCGGAGGTACGCCACTGAGCCATAAGCCTCTTCTGAAGCGTCGCAAAATACATGCACCTCTCTCTGAAGACCGGAGATGTCCACGTCCTTCGACAAGTACGGTCGGGGCAGGGTGACTTGAGGTAAGACTTGTAGTTCTTCTTCCCAGTCTTTCCACTGTTGCAGAAGCTCCTGCGGTAGTAGTGGATCATCCCACCCCCTGTGTTTGTCCCAAAGGTGTCGGACAATTATCTTAGCCCTGGTGGTGTAGGGTAGGATAAACCCCAAGGGGTCATACTGACTCGCCAGCACCTTATAGATATTACGCATCGTGGGAACCCCGTACTCCACATGGCGATGCTTGTAGCCAAGGACATCAGTGTGGAAGAGCCAGCTTAGCCCTAGAGTAGATTCTGGGGTATCTGTCTTGTTCTGAGCCAGCCATAGCTCAACACTGGCAGAGCAGCTCTCTTGTGGTAGGTGACTTATTACACCTGGTTCGTTGCTGGCCCACTGACGCAGATCGAAGCCTGCAGACGCAAGAAGGGCTCGTAGCTTATCTACAAGGTGCCTCGCTTCAGCAATATTGGGGACACTCTGGAGGCAGTTATCTACATAAAAGCATTTCTCAACTGAGAACCTCACCTCTTCATCTGGCTGGCTGTTATCAGAGACGTGGCGCTGTAAGGCGAATGTGGCACAGCAGGGGCTACATGTTGTACCAAACGGTAGCACCTGCCACTCGTACACTGCAGGAGGGCCTTCTTGACTGACGTCGCGCCAAAGAAATCTGAGCAGAGCACGATCTTCTGGGAGGAGGCGAACTTGGTGGAACATGCCTCTGATGTCTCCGCTAACTGCAACTGCATGCTCTCGGAATCTTAGCAGAACTCCCAGTAGTGATGCTCCTAATGTCGGCCCAGGCAGTAGATGATCATTGAGGATCTGCCCTCGATACTGGTAGGAACAGTTAAATACCAGCCTATTCTTGCCATTATGGCTCACCAGATGGTGAGGAATATACCATTCCTCACGACCTTCCTCAGCTGAAACTTTCGGTCCACACTTGATGACATAGCCTGCCTTTATTAGTTTCTCCATCTCCACTTTGTAGGCTTCCGCCCTTGCACGATCTCTGGCCAGTCGCCTCTCTACACTCCGTAAACTGGGCATGACGGCTTCTTCAGTAGCTTGAAAGAGCGGCATGTCTCTCTTGCGGAGCAGTGGGGTGGCGTAACGTAGAATGCCATCAACCTCTACCCTGATGGTTTTGGTCTCCAGGATACTGATGGCCTCTTGGTCCTGTCTTGAACGAGTAACTAGCTTCTCGTTTCTGATTGGGACATCGTCAACCTGCCATAATCTCTCAACGTGTTTCATCAGTTCGCTCACCTGGGGCACTACTGTTGTAAATAGACACTGCCGTGGTTGGGTAAGGTGACAGACTACACTTGCTGGGCCCTGCAGTGTCCAGCCCAGCCTTGTGCGGATGGCAGCAGGCCCTCCTGGAGGTCCCAATCTGACAGGTTCAATGGGAGTAACGAGATGGGGGTGGTCACTCCCAATGAGAAGCAAGGGCTTAACATTCATAAGGGTCTGTATGGGAAGGCCAATGAGGTGCTTGTATGTGTTCCTGAGTTGCTCCATGGGGTAAGTATGGGTAGCTAGTCCAATACGAGCACTGGTGAATGCACCTATGATCTTGAACTTAGTCTTTGGCTTTGACGGTGAAGAAATGGAGAACGACACTGATGCACCACGGAGGGTCCGCACTTCATCTCTAATTGTGCGTAGTGGTAGGTCCTCTTGAATCCCCTGCACTCCTAGCTTCTCTGCAGCATCTGGCAACAGCATAGTTCTCTCTGAACCATCGTCAAGTATGGCATAGGTGTTGACTGATTGGTCACCATGGTGAATGCGAACTTTGACAACTTTCAGAAGAACCCGACTGCCTTCAGTGGGTCTGTCTAGATACAGAACCTCTGTTGTGCCCCTTATACCATGGCTTTCCGCTGACAGTGTTGACGATGCCTCCTTAGGTGACCTCATATTCACCTCATGCAGAACCTGGAGGTGTTTACCCTGGCAGAGGCTGCATGTCTTTTTTAAGTTGCACTGAGCCGCCTGGTGTGGCCGTGCACATCGCCAACACCTCTTGTTCCTTCTTATCCATTCGGTCAGCTGATCCTTTGATAGCCTGGATACCTCTGTACACTGACTAAGGTAGTGTTCCTCGTTATTGCAGAATGGACAGTATGGCTTACTCTTGTTCCCTTTGAAGGAGTTGCATGGCACTGGAGTCTCAGGTTTCTTAGCGGTGTCCTTCACACCATGGAGGACAGTGGTATGTTGCTTACCCTTCCTACCCTCTTGTCGGAACACCGGTTTCTCCCGCGCTCCTCTCACAGCTAACTGTCCTTCAGAGTCCTGGCACCAAGACTCGTATTTCAGCCAATCTGAAAGATTAGTTAAGGTGTGGGTTCTTGTGCCCTGATGATACATGCAGCGGCGAAACTCGGCTCTTTGCTCAGGTGGTAGCTTGCTCAGCAGACGAGCAACATGTGAGCCACACTGCAGTTCCACTTCACCCTCATGGCCTAGTGTCTTCAGCATTCCCACAAGTGACTGTATCTGGAGTGCAAACTTCTCAAATGCAGCAAAGTCTCCCCGCCTTATGTCTGATGAGTCCATCACAGCAGCAATACGCCTCAGCGCTATCTGATGTGGTTGGCCATACTTATCATTTAGTGCAACCATTGTGTCTGAGAAGGGTGTTTGGGAGTTAAGGTAAGCATCTGCTATTAACCTGGCTTCTTCTAGTTGCAGGTGATCGACCAACACTTGGTATTTAAACAGCTCAGATGCGTCATGTGGTAAGAGGTTCTCCAATGAGATCTTGAGCCGTGCGAACTCACTTGGGTCCCGACCTGAGAAGTTGCGGATTGTTGGACGTGGCCCACGGTAACTTGGCTCTTGGACGTTGGAGTTATGACCCTGAGGTGATCTAAAGGGCAGTGGCTGTGTCCATGTCATGCTTGGATGTCGCTGTTGGGGCTTTGGGTTGCAGCCAAGCTCACTCCGTTGACCACTATAAGCTGTAGAGTACTTGGGCTCCGCTGGAGGTAATCCGTGTGGCTGTGGCAGAAACTGAACGGGCTTGAACCAGGGCGATGGCTGACGGACAGTGTCCTCCCATGGCTTTGTAGTAGGAAGGGTACCACTTTGGCCCACAAACATATCAGGAGCTGGGGCTGGCACTGCTTCCTCCATTACTGGGCCTGGCCATGGTGGTGGTGCAGGCCAATCATCCTCTTCGTCAGCGTTAGGTTCACTTTCAACAGGTGGCCGTGGCGACATCACCGTTACTTCTGTCTTCCTGGTATGAAGAGAAGTTGGACTCTGCATGTTGCGAACAGAATCTACTAACTGTCTCATGTCTGCTCGCAGCGCTCTAAGCTCGACCAAATCTGATGCCATGTGCCGCTGTGTCTGCTGCAGGAGGTGTCTTTCATGACGAATGTCATCTAACTCAACCCGGCTGTCATCCTGTGGATATATGGGGTGCAGCACTGGAGGTAGGGGAGTAGAGTAATCTCGTAGCTGTTCCCTAAACTCTCTCTCTGGAAATCGCTGGGGGGCTAGCTGATTCCTCTGGCTGTGCTGTAGGTTCTCCGCCCTATAGCCCAGGTCCATCTCCTGAAGAATAGCATCCCGCCTCTGCAGACGTAGGGGAGAGTCATGAGGGGAGGTGAGGGGTGTCATCCTGGCATTTCCCTCCTGGTGAGTACTCTCTAATTCCTCTCTGTACCTCTGACCGATGTAGCCTCTATGATCAACCTCATAATCTGCATAGCGCACAGGTGGGCGAATATGCCGTTTGGGACGTGAACCACTAGCATCATACTCTGGATGTAGTTCCATTTCTGATGTAAACTCAGTGATCCGGCTCGAAGGACCATCAATGTAGTGGAGATAATGAGTCAGTCTAGGTGCTAGTTCTGGGTTTATCACCAAGTTCACTCAGGTGTGTCGGCCAGAACACCACTTAAGGCCAAATGTTCCAGAGTATGAAATAAAGAGCAGAGAAATAGTTCTGATTCTGTTTCTTTATTCCTCTTTCCTGTTTGAGTGAGTTTGAGGGTGAGATTAATTCTGAGTGTGTTAGTGTGTGTGTGGTTTCTATAAAGAGAGAAACAAATACAAATGAATAAATGAAACATATGCATACACTCATTCCTCTCTAAGCACTAATATACATTACTAAACATAAGCAAACAATAGTCAGAATATAGTACAACATATTACTGCTTACAATATATCTCTTAAACTCTAATAATGTAAACAGAGAGAAAGGATTCAAACACTTATTAAATGGGATTCTCAGATTTTCTATCATAGGCATAGACAGCACTTACTGTCATCTACGATACACTTTATAGCTTCCAACTAACTAAACAGCTGGATTCTTTGACCGAATGCTATGTTCCGTTCAAGCTAACAAAGCCTTGATAGAGAAACCTCAATAACGATCCAAATAACTATATTTACCACCTCTTATTTCTTATTTTACTCAACCACAAAGTACGGATCAATCCTAACAACAAATATAAGAGTATAAACACATCTAAACAAGATATTACATATATTTAACCTGACGTACTAAATCAGATGAGCTGAAGGTCGAACGTGAAATGTACGAACACTGATATAATTAGTACCACGGTCGCATAGCAACTCCTTAAACTCCTAACTCTTATCCACATCAAATAACAGAAATAACAACTAGTTTGACGAATAATACAATATTACAGATGTACTTACTCTTCTCATTTACGCACACTCTGAAGAAAGGTGCAGCTCACATCTACAATCTGACCGACCGACTGACTGACTGTCTCTATCGTACTGCATACTAACTGTGTGACGTCAGATAGTATACAAACCAGCGCGCGCTTTGACTACCGTTACAAGCACTGAATAAACGGAAGTAAACGTGAAACAAAGCCTAATATGGTCAACTATACTAAATAATAGCAACATAACATAACTTTGGGGCCTTTTCTACAGTAGGCCTGATGTTTTTATTAAAAAAGTAGCTTAGGCTATAGTGTGCATACTGGGAACTATTGTCACAACCAACTTCACCTGTTGTAATTCAGTCTGGTTAATAGGATCTACAACCTTTTGAAACATAAAAGAAAAAAAACTTTTACAGAAATTTCCTAAAAAAAAATTGTTTAGGCTACTGTAAATAGCCTACATGATGGGATATTGGACATAAGTCACCTGTAGTAAGTCAGTCTACTACCAATGCAATCAAGCTTTGGATTTTGAACATGTCTGTTTTTTAATGTTTTAATTATTACAAAATTATACGTTTTAAAAACTTGGAGGAATTTGCAGATGGTATGTGGTAGCGCGTCAAAACACAGTATAAACGTATAAATGCAGCTATAATGCACGTTGATGATTTTAAATAATAAATGTCGATATACAATTTTGGTTACCTATACTGTTAAAACTAATCGTGGTGTTGATATATTTTTTAGACTGCTGACTTTTATACAGTGGCATGGAAAACTAACTTTATCGCGCTCCGAGAGCCCTCTAACGTTACGTTAGTGTTCGGGGGGAAACTATGCAAAATAACAGCATTAAGAATGGTCTATTGTCCATGTCCGGCCCTTGGAATGCAGAATAGCCTACCCGTCTGATATAGGCTAAGTGTGTATCCTGATGTTTACACGCCGCCCTCTAGTGCTGGAGATTATGATTCAAACCCATGGCTTATATAACAACTTTTGACATTGTAGTTGCGCTACCGACACAAATAGGCTATAGGCTGCATTCTGACCTTTTATTGACATGACATTTTAGAAGTTTAGTATTATTGTTTAGTATTAAAATTAAACAGTATTTGCGCTTTTTTTGCGAAGATTGTGTAGCCTATATCCTCCTGAGATCCAGAAAAAAAAGTTTTTTGAATTTAGTATTTTTTCCATGTCATCACATTGTTTAGAGCATAAGAAACAAATGGCAAAAAAAAAAAAAAAAATTATGTATAGGCAAAACCAATGGGATTTTTTTTTCAATCACCAATAAAAAAAAAAACATTTTTTAACCAAAGTGTGTATAACGATGATTCTATGTTATGAAAGATATAACGGAATTAATTGATTCACCATTTTACTTTATGCAATATGTGGGTAAAATGGCCACAAATTAATATTCACATTCAATGCAATGTATCTATACTGTATCCAATTTGCACATTAATGTGTTATTGGAACACAATAATTGAAGTGTAATAATTGTAGTAATTAGCAACATTTTAATAATAATATCTAATATTTCATAGGAATATTGATGTATTTCCATATTCACTTGTGTCTCCCAGAATGCCTGATAAACATGAGAAAAATCCTGTAATGTTTTCATCAAAAACCTCAATTTATTTTCGACTGAAGAAAGAAAGACATGGACATCTTGGATGACATGGGGGTGAGTAAATTATCACCAAAAGTTTTTTTTTAAAGTGAACTAATCCTTTAAGTCCTGATGTCCTCTGCAGTGGACATGTATGAAATCAGTGCTCTGTTCTGTAACAGAAAGTCATTTTTATTTGAAACCCTAACGTTTTCCTGAGATGTTGGTTTATGAAATACAATTTGAAAAATTGTCCGATTTAAATTATTATTACAATATACTATCATATTTCCATAAGAGTGCAACATTTGGTCACTAAATTAATGTCAGACATATTTAAAGACCAAGGAGACGTTGTTTTCATGGTGAAACCTCCAAACATTTGGCATCTCTGTGAAGCCCTGAATGTGCTCTTTACAGGACACCCGGGTGTGACATGTGACATGTATGGTGTCAGAGAAATTAACTAAAATATAAAACACTACAGTGGACAAAAGTCTATTCATGGGTCCATGGAGGATAAGGTAAGCGGCGTATCCAAGCGACCGTCATTTTTTTTTTGTGAAACGCAACGTTCTCGGCGTAAAGCTTAGTAACGTTACGTACGCTCGTTGCGTTTGCGTATCAACGTGGATGAACGTCAACATGGCCGAATCCATGAGAGCAGCTACTGAGAGTTGATGTGGCACTGAAGAGGAGCAGTGGCAGTGAATTTGAATTGAATAAGTAATATTTATTTAGTAGATAAAGGTATGTAAGATGATATTTACACATTAAGATATTGCAAGATCGCTTTTGCATTAGAAATGTCATGCTGGGCCATTTATTCTTCCTTCTTGCATCAGCCAACGTGTCTCTAAAGAAAGTTTACTGAAGAAATAAGACGTGTTGTTCTTTAATGTCTGTATTGATTGTGTTTATTAATTATATTGATTATTGTAACGGTCGTTGTTTTTTAATATTGTTGAATATCATTGTAGATATGCACTTAGATGATCTTATACTGTAAGTATAATATGCACTAAACGTATTAAATGTCGTATTAATATAATAAAAAAACATCAAACCCTGGTGACAACTTTCATTCAGTACAATGATGCACTTGTCTTTGAAGTGAACGTAACGTTACTAGGTCAATTGGGTGTTGAATTCATGTTGTAGATCAAGCTTTTGTTTACATTTACATTCAGTTTAAGAAATTATGATCACATAAAATCTCACATAATTCATTTATGTGGGGGGACTTGGACTAGGGACTAGGATCTAGCCTAAGTGAATTGATTAGATTAATTGTTTTTTATATATATATATCTGAAATAGAAATATCTGTGTTATGTTTTAGTTGTACAGATCTGGCCACCATGTATCTCCAGAAGATGTTCTCATGTTCTCGGCTTTTAGCAAGACCAAATGCTCTGCAAACCTTCAGAAGAGCTGCTTCACAAGGAAAAAGTAAGTACTTCTGTATTTATTATGTATGTGCCTTTTCCCATACCTCTTTAAAGAAAGACAAATATGTAGGGTAATATAAAGAAAGGTTTGCAACACTGACTGACTGTACCGTCCAGTAGGTATATCAGTATATAGGCTACTTCCTTGTTTCTTATTTATTAAAATCAGTCAGTAATTAAAATATGGAGATACATGTAGTTGTTTCATGACCCTTGCTCCTAATTTACAGCATGTCTGTCCGTCTCATTCACTGGGTCGGTGCTCTTCTTTGAGTTCTGTCCTGTCAGCGTTTGGTTGTGCTGTCTGGTTTTGCTGATGTGGCACCTTTTAGCATGTTATTTTCTTTCATAAAGAAAGTGGCGAGGCTTTGGTGGGCGCTGTACTTTACAAGCTCACAGCTTTGTGAATGGCTTATCCCAGATTTCTGTCCTCTTCATTTGATTGCTTTGACTTTGATTCCAGTTAACTTTTGTGACTGCACTGACATAATGTAGCATTTTTTATTTAGTCTCTGTAATGTGAAATTTAAGAGTTAAAAATTATTTTCAGCTGGAATTTAATGTTGGGCGAGAAATGTATTCAATGAAAGTTGTTTGGGCCATGAAAGTTAGACTGTAATGTTATTGTTATTTTTCCCTGCTAATGAGCCTTTGTTTACATAAGGATAAGAAAAGCAGAGAAAGTTATTACATTTTAGATTATGATTATTATAGATTATGATAACATAATGAGAGCATTGATAAATTTTGTATAATAAGACCAGGGATATTTAATAAGTAAAATATAGGCTAGTCAACATTGATTTCATGCTTTGTTCAATTTTCTGGAATCCCATAGAGAGCTACATTTGTGTTACATTACATTTTTGCTTTGCTCTTTTTGATGTAAAGGGTGTGATTTCAGATTCAATCTCAAAGATATTTTCACATTTTTTACATTTAGATTACCTTTTGCCGCCATGCAAAACTCATTTAAAGTATTTACTAACTGAATTGAATCTTTTTAGTCTCAGAATAAAATAAAAAATCCACTTTTCATACTGTATATTACTTGTAGCATTTAAAACAGTTGAATTTAGTTTTTAGAGATTTTATTGTTAATTTATTCACAGAATCAAAATCAGTATAAAATTCTATTATCAATTCTATAATATGAAAAATAACTATCAGCTTATTGCTATTTGGCCAGAACTTTAATATATGTTTCACTAAAGTAATATATATTCATAATTTTTTAAAACATAATTAAAACAAATCAAATAATTTGTAACTATGAAATATTTATATATAATTAGAAGTGTATGTATACCGGTAATTAGAATAGACTTCATGGGAAGTTGATTGGATCATGAAAGTTAGACTGTGCTGTTATTGTTTTTTTTTTTCTTGTTCATCTGTCTATGGTTACTCCAGCTAAAGACAAACAGAGACAGTTATTACATTTTAGATTAAAGATTATGAAAACATGCAGTGATTAATTTTGAATTACAAGACAAGGGACGTTAAATATTTACTTCTCAAATTATTTGATAAGTAAATACAGTCAATATAATGATTTTTACTGTCTTTAAATCAGTTTTCTTTTTTCCTGGAATACCAGGGGGACCAGCATAGTGTTCATTTGTTTACATTTATGCATTTAGCAGACAAAATAGAGAAACATAAGCAATTTGTCAATGGTATTCATAGTATACAATGCCATTTGTTACATTATGGACATGCACTTCATACTTTCTGTTTTCTCTGCTTGTCTCTTACCATTTCCCCATTATTCTGATATTCATCAGTGATCCAATCAGTGCACACTAACACAATCCATCTATGCACTCACGGCTTTCCTGCATGGCATGGCTCCTCATTGGGTTCTTTCCCGGCTCTCTCTCCCATTTAGATCCCTCTTCCTTCCCATTTCTCACACTCCATGCTGTGCGTCAGTGGAGTAATGTGCCTTTTTTTACAGTGCCCCTGGCACGGGCGCACGGTAAGTCATTTGCCCACCGCAGTGAGCTGCGCCAGGCCAAAAGAATCGTTGTCAAGTTGGGGAGTGCCGTCGTAACCCGCGGCGACGAGTGCGGCCTCGCTCTGGGCCGACTTGCTTCAATAGTAGAACAGGTAAAGGATTTGCAAATAAGTCTGTGATGTAACACGTTTTACTAACAAGAAGGCGTTATGCAATATTTCATTGTTGACACAATATGACTGATTTTGATTGTTTAAGGTGGCCGTGCTTCAGAATCAGGGTCGAGAGATGATGATCGTGACCAGTGGCGCTGTAGCATTTGGAAAACAAAGGCTGAGGCACGAAATTCTTCTCTCACAGAGCGTCAGACAAGCCCTGCATTCAGGCCAGAATCAGCTCAAAGATATGGTGAGGACGTACAAATTTGTTAACAACTTCTTTGGTACAAATCATTTTTAAATGCTTTAAACAAAAATACGTTATGTTAAATGTATAGTTCATCCAAAAATGATTCAGTTTCAATTACTCACCCTCATTTCATTCTAAATGAGAAGACTTTCTTTCAACTTCTAAACACAAACTTTTAAAATAAAAATTACCCAAAACTTTAAAATGTTCATAAAGAGATCTTAAAAGAAATGCATATAAATCGAGTGGTTTAATGCAAGGCTCCTGAAGTGACAGTCCCTTCATATGATGAATGGATTTAATTTCGGCTTTTATTCACATATAAACATTGATCATAGCACACAAATAGATCACATCAAATATGGCAAATGAAACCGTACTTCAACCATACTTGCCTGACGTGTGAGAACAAATGAACATACCTCACTGGTTCTCTCGTACCTCAAGCGAGCATGTTTTATCTGAGTGAACTATCCTTTTAACTTTAAGAAGCTAAAGTTGAATGTGTTTCCTCTGTCAGGCACTGCCAGTTTTAGAGGCGAGAGCGTGTGCCGCTGCGGGACAAAGTGGGCTTATGGCTCTGTATGAAGCAATGTTCACTCAGTACAGCACCTGTACAGCCCAGGTACATACATACACTCACATATGAATGATGACACTTCAAAATACACTGTTATTCATATTTTAATGGATTTATTTTGTTGTTGCTTCAGATCCTGGTAACAAATCTGGACTTTCACGATGACCAGAAAAGACGAAACTTGAACAGCACCCTTCACGAGCTTCTGCGTATGAACATCGTTCCCATTATCAACACCAACGATGCTGTGGTGCCTCCCCCAGAACCCAACAGCGACCTACAGGGGGTAAATGTGGGTACAGAGCAAAATGAATAGGGAGATAGAGTCTTCCCAACAGCCTTGCCACCCATCCTCGTCCTTTTGGAACTGCATACTGGGAGGGGGCTTTACAGATGCATGCTGGGAGTCAGAGCAGAGCAATACAGAAGCTTGATCTTTGTCTTCTGCACTGTTGCAGCCTGAGGGTTTTTCCATTCCTGTAGAAACTGGAAAAATAAACTAACATTACTTTCATTCACAGTACTGTCGCTTACTCTCTGAGCTCATCTACACTTCATGCATCATGCACTGGCTTCATGCACTGGCATCATGCACTGGCTGTGGTTTCATGTTGAATTCTGCCTTTTCATAGACTAGGCAGAGTCATTGTTCATCACACCCATTTTATTGTCATAGTTTAGTGATAAATGTTTAACGGAGCTTGAAATATAGAGATGATGTCTTGCTTTGTTGGTTTTAAAAGACGAGGGCTATTTTCTCTAATTTGCTCTTCTGAGACTCATTTTTTCACACTCTATTTCTCTTTTTCATTCTGCAGGTTATCAGCATCAAGGATAACGATAGTCTTGCAGCGCGGCTTGCCGTGGAGATGAGGGCAGATCTTCTCATCGCTCTCTCTGATGTAGAGGGTGAGATTACAGATTGAGTGTTTAGATCAGAACTATACTTGTTAAGGCCCTAAAATACTTCAATAGTCACTTCGAACAAAATCAGTCAAAAACTAACTTTGTTTGAAGACTGGAGTAATAATGCTGAATGTTCAGCTTTGTCATCACAGGAATAAATTACATTTAAAATATATTCAAACAGAAAACAGTTATTTTCATTTTTAGTATTTTTAATTAAATAAATACAGCCTTGGTGAGCAGAATAGACTTATTTTCAAAACATAAAAAATCATATGTCATTTACAAATTGCATGGTCATTTACAAGTTCAGTTTTTATATTTTTATTCAGCAAGGATGCATTAAATTAATCAGAAGTGATAGAAATCTTTAGTAACATTGTGTCTTTACTATTTCAAATAAATGCTGAAAAAATGTGTCATAGATATTTCACAAACTGTCGTAACAATTATTACTTTTATGTTAATATTTCTTTTATGTTAATAATACTTATGGTATCATATAAAGAAATTAACTTTATACACAGGATACACCGCTCTACAGTAATTTGAAAGTGATTGCAGTACCAGTTTTGGCCACAATCTTACATACGGTTCCTTTAAGATAATATTATCTTATAAAACTATAAAATGAAGCCAAAAATTAACACTAAAGGGAAAACTTTAAAGACTAAGAGAGCCATTCTTTTTCATGCAGTTGCAATTGATGTGGTCTGAAACTTTCCAGACTGAGTAAACGATGGCAGGCTTAAACTCAACTGTTTACTCTCTGTCCTCTTTTGCCACTTATTTAGGCCTTTACGATAGCCCACCGGGGTCAGATGATGCCAAGCTCCTGGACACATTTTACCCTGGGGACCAGCATTCCATAACCTATGGCACAAAGTCCAGGGTCGGCATTGGAGGAATGGAAGCTAAGGTATTATTGCAGAAAGGGAATCTGATATAGAAACACAATGTAGCTTTTGATAGTATGAATGCCTGAAAATGACTGTCTGTGTGTTATCTAAACTTTAGGTGAAAGCTGCCCTCTGGGCTCTCCAAGGTGGGACTTCTGTTGTCATTGCTAATGGTACACACCCCAAAGTCACAGGTCATGTGATCACTGACATTGTTGAGGGCAAAAAAGTGGGAACATTCTTCTCAGAGGTCAAGCCAGCTGGTAAGTTATCTCAGGTTCTACTAAATTATTTTTTGTCTGACATGATTTGTTCATCCTTATCTGTTAAAAGTCCTCTGATGCCACTTTTCATCATCCACAGGCCCTACAGTTGAGCAGCAGACAGAAATGGCTCGCTCTTCTGGCAGGACACTTGCTTCCCTTGAACCAGAACAGGTTAGCTAAAAATTTAAACCACTATTTTAAATGACTGTCTGGAATCCTGTGTGCCTATTTTCCCAGAAACCACTGAATCATTGCATTAAAATGAAATATTCTGGGTTATTTTCATCTTAACATCTATAGACAGCACTTGTGTCAAATCATTCTGTTTGTCCACAGAGAAGTGACATCATCTGTGCATTTGCTGATCTCCTCACCGAGAGGAAAGACGAGATCTTATCTGCCAACAAAAAGGACATGGAACATGCTGCCAGCACAGGTAACAGGAAGTGATTGCTTCTCTCTAGACCATGTCCAATGTAATTTCCCCCAATTGGAGTTGCATATCAGTCAGTTTTTTTCTGTGATGTTACAGGTCGTCTGTCTCCAGCCTTGCTGAAGCGACTCAGTTTGTCATCATCAAAGCTGAACAGTCTGTCCATCGGTCTGCGCCAGATCGCAGTGTCCTCTCAGGACAGCGTTGGCAGGGTTCTGCGAAGGACCCGTGTGGCAAACAACCTGGAGCTGGAGCAGATCACCGTCCCCATAGGAGTACTGCTGGTCATCTTTGAGTCACGACCAGACTGCCTCCCTCAGGTCAGGCGCACAAAATGCATGCCTATGCATAAATAATGGTTTTCCTGTTTGTGAGCGTGTTTATGTTTGGGCCAGTGGGTGGTGCTTAAAAATCTGGGCTGTAAACAGAAAAGTTGTTGGTTCAAACCCGACAGTAGCCAATTCTCCAGGTTGCTCCATTGAGATTGAGAAACCAGTATGTGTGTGTACTGTAAGTTACCTTTTATAAACCTGCTAAATTACTAAATTTTGTTTATCTCAACAGGTTTCTGCTTTAGCCATTGCAAGTGGAAATGCTCTTTTGCTGAAAGGTGGCAAAGAGGCAGCCAACACAAATCGCATCCTGCATGAGCTCGCTCAGGAGGCCCTGTCCATACATGGAGTGAAAGACGCCATCCAGCTGGTAAAGGAAACACTTTTGCACCATAGATTTTCACCTTACACACACACACACACACACACACACGGTACTGTTCAAAAGTTTGGCATTAGTACGATTTATTTATTTTTTGGACAGAAGTCCCTCCCCAAGCTCACCAAGGCTGCATTTATTCAATAAAAAATAAAGTACAAACAAATATTCTAAAATAGTATTACAATTTAAAAATACTGTTTTCTATTGTAATATATATTTTAAAATTTTATTAATTCCCGTTAATTTTCAGCAGTATTATTTTAGGCGTTAGTGTCACATTTATTATTAATCATGTAGAAAATTGTTGTGCTGCTTTTTTAAATTTATTTGTGGAAACCGTGACACATTTCTTTTTCACGATTCTTTGATAAGTAAAGGGTTCAAAATAACTGTTTTCTTTGAAATCGATATTGTATGTGACAATATAAATGTATTTACTGTAACTTTTGAACAATTTAATGCATACTTGCTGCATATTAGTATTAATTAAAAAAATATATTGACCTTCTGGTAGTGTGTATGTATGTATATGTATTCAGTTGTAATCAAAACTGTTCAACTCCCATTGCAAATCAGGTTTATTGCAAAAATTTACAGAATTTCAGCTGTTTGCAATGAACAAATCAAGCAAAAGTAATTGAAATGGAGGAACACAACAAATGGTTCTAGTGGTTTCCCCAAATTCAACTGAAAATGCAATGGGCGTTGAATAATCTTGATTACAACTGTATACAGTATGTATATTAGTCATTCAAGAATGATATATTGTGTGGCAGGTGAGCACGCGTGAAGAGGTGGAGGATCTGTGCCGTCTGGAGAAGATGATTGATCTGATCATTCCCCGTGGCTCCTCTCAGCTAGTCAGAGATATTCAGCGTGCAGCGAAGGGCATCCCTGTTCTTGGTCATAGTGAGGGGATCTGCCATGTTTATGTGGACCATGAGGCCAGTATTGACAAAGCCATCAAGATCAGTAAGACTGCCAATGAAGATTTATTAGTGTGGATTATGTTATAGAGTATAACTATGTGGAATTTTTTTAATTTATTGTTTGTAACTATAAATTTACACTAGTTATGTTTCATCTTTCTAGTCCGAGACTCCAAATGTGACTACCCTGCAGCCTGTAATGCCATGGAAACCCTGTTGGTGCATCGAGAGCTTCTCAGAACACCAATGTTTGATCAGATCATTGACATGCTGAGAACAGAACATGTAAGACTGTCAATGGCTATGTTTCCATTCAAAGTTGCTCATTTAACTTGTACGCAAAATTAGAATATCACATTAAACATTTTGCGAAGCACTGTTTCCATTCCATGTGTTCAAGAGAACAAAATCATCACTTCTTGGGAAATTGCCGCAAAATATCTTTAATATTAAAGGTTGCTGCAATCAGGAAAGCCACTGTGGCTCTTTTATCCTACATCATAAATGACTTGTGCAGGCCGCGCAGATGAAATGCAATAAACACTGTCATGCTATCTTGCGTTCAGATGCCTGATGTTTGTGAATCCAATCGTGAAACAGTTCAGGGAGGTCATTATACCAAATCATTTTGATGACAGACTCGGGTATTTAGAATAACTAAAACAACATTTGAGATGTCGTGCAATGAAACCGATCCACTGGTTAGTCCAGTTATCCAATCACATTCTCTTTTGAGGCAAAGTCACGTGAGTTGTTTTGTTGTTGAGAAACCAGTATGTGTGTGTACTGTAAGTTACCTTTTATAAACCTGCTAAATTACTAAATTTTCCTAAATTTACTAAAATATGATGGAAATTGTGTTTACTAAAATATGATGGAAATTGTGTTTACTAAAATATGATGGAAATTGTGTTTCCATCATAGTTAATATACGTCTTATCAGATAAAAAGTTTATGCACGTTTTTTAAATAGAAAGTTCCAACAGCATTTATTTGAAATATTATTTTATAACATTATAAATGTGTTTACTGTCACATGAATTTAATGTGTCCTTGCTGACTAAAAGTATTAATTTCTTTTAAAAAAAATTAATGGTAGTGTACATCTCACTATTACTGTTTTTTTTTTTTGTGTGTGTGGAAACAGGCTTTTTTTATTTTTCTACATGTTACAAAATTATAGTCTACGTTTGTTACTACATTTTCTTAAAATTATTGATGATTTGACCCCTGTAGGTGAAGATCCACGCTGGCCCCAAGTTTGCATCCTACCTGACCTTCAGTCCATCAGAGGTGAAATCTCTGCGTACCGAATACGGGGATCTGGAGTGCTGTATCGAGGTAGTGGACAGTATGCAGGAGGCTGTTGATCACATTCATAAATACGGCAGTTCCCACACTGATGTTATTGTCACGGAAAATGGTAAGGCTGAACATATACTTGTCCTTTAGAGGTGGATAATCATTCATTTAAGTTAATATTAAATAAATGAATATTAAAGTTACACGCTGTGGTAATGTTAAAGTTAAGTTGATGTGATGTGAACAAAAAAAGCAGTGCTGTAGTGCCATCTAGTGGAAAGATTGTTGCTGCTTCCATACATGCATTGACATCTAATTTTAAAAATGTATTTAATCAATTATTGATCTTTATTTTTCATATGCTCTGTGTAGAGGAAACAGCAGAGCAGTTCCTTCAGCAATTGGATAGTGCATGTGTCTTCTGGAATGCCAGCTCACGGTTTGCTGATGGATATCGGTTTGGTCTCGGTAGGTCTCTTTTTCTTTTTCCTCCCCAAACACTTCATTTAAATATTTCCCTTTTAATTGCCTAATAATGACCCTGTGGTGCTTTGTAGGTGCGGAGGTTGGCATCAGCACGGCCCGTATTCATGCCCGTGGGCCTGTGGGGTTGGAAGGGCTTCTCACTACCAAGTGGGTCTTACGGGGCGAAGGCCACACAGCTGCAGACTTCTCTGAGCAGGGCAGCATGACGTATCTGCACGAGAATCTTCCAGTGGCGCAGATTCTTCCTGGACGCAGAACCACCAGCTAGAGTCTTTAAGTAAAACTCACCCACTTAAAATCCAATTAAAGACTCCATCAGGAGGTGTATTTCGAATAAGTGTGAATACATGGAAAACCATACGTGGATAGAGAGCTGTTCTGTAAACCCATAAATTTAAGAGCCTTTATAGCTAATTTTCCTTTGTTTTTCCCATAATTTGGACTGTCTCAAGGGGCAAAGAGACTTCACTTCAACTTTTAGTCTAGTGTATCCTGTTCTCAGTACATATTTGAACTTAAAGCTATGAAAAAACACATGAAAGGTCATGCCACACAGACGGATAAGGGATTTTGCGTAAAGCCTTGATCCATCTTGTTTATGTTGTAATTTTTTGTTTATGATTTGTGCGTTGTATTATGTTTCTTTGAGTAGCGAGACGTTTCATGGCAAATATAATGACAATTCCACCCCAGTACTGAGTTAATGGAAAGAAAACTTCCCGAACTGCCAATGTTATATTTATGTAATATTTAATATGACAATGTCAAAATGACATTTCCTGCCACAAATGAGAGCATTAAAACATGCTGAATTACAGCATATTGTGTACACATAACTTCGAACATAATAGGGAAAGAATCTTTTTCTTGTGGCATAATGCTGGTCATATACAACATTACTTAATAAAACTGTATTTTTACTGAAAAATAACCATTTTCATGGGGCATAGTGCTGGTTATATACAACATAAGACAAATGTATTATTAATGAAACTAGAAACTACTATTTTCACACTGTTTTGTCATGTCAGTTGCTGTTATTGAAAAGAAAACAAAGCAAAAACATAAATTTCCTGTTCTCTACTTCTCTCTTTTTCATTTTTTTTAATATCCATTGCCTTTAAATCATAAATAAGGTGCAGAACTGTAGATATTTCCCTGTTACTGCTATCAAATTCACCTGGGACAGACAGACTTTGTCCTGAACTACTACAGAAGGCCTTGTTATGTTTACTTAAAAGTACTATAACGCTCCACAAAATAGTGATGCTTATGGTGAGAAGAGCGTTCTGAAGATGTTCACAATTTGTGTATGTAGAATAAATTTCTTTTTTTGTACTTTCCAAATGCTTCTGGAATCTGGATACATTCAACGCTTCTGATAAAGACCTGAAAGTTTAATTTGTACCTGAAAGATGTTTGGAAAAAGATTTAGGGATAAAGCCGACAAGAATCGGGGCCATTTTGAACTTGATTAATAATCTTTCTTAAGTGCATTTCAGTGTGGGAAACATCAAGAGGCTGTTCTGTAGGGAGAGAGAGACTTGCCAAGCACTAAGTGGGACATAGAAGAGTGAAAACAATACTACAGAGGATTAATTATGTTGCTATTAAGAAAGAAGAGACTGCGAGAAGACTGAGGCTTGCCATGAAAGTGCCAGTGCCTTTTGACTTACGAATTCTTTTTATTCTCCAAAATATGCGGTTTACGCTCAATGAGCCTTCATCAGGAACTAAAAAGATCCAGAGATGAAGAGAAACAGAGTCTAATTCATGTGTTATTGTGTTCCAACTTTACTGTGTAAGATCTATGATCAATGACTGTTTTGGATGAAAGAGGTTAAAAAATGCTCAAATTAGGAGAGTGTTACTGCCAAAACAGGAGACGAAAATACAGGTGCAGCTGTAAGAAAGCATATTTATAACTAACATGTGAAACAAAGGTTCTGAATTTCAAATGATAAGATCACTTTTTGTAAAGTAACATGAGCGTTGACCCTTAAAAGTGTATTTCAGATTAATTTTGTCAGTGCAGTTTTATTATGTTGAAATTATTGACTGCTAAATAATTCTTGATTTGGTGTTACATCAACCTGTGCACAAAATGTCACATGTCAAGGTCTAAGTTGAGAGTTTAGGGTATATGGAAATGAAACAAGCCATCGGACCTTCACAGTCAGTACAGCTTTAATTGAACATTACTTGAGGCGAAAACTCATATTTCTTGTGTTTCCTTGATCTTTAGAGACTCAAACGTGCTCCCTGCAGAGCCTAATTTTTTCAAATGTATAATTAATCGTCAAAGTTATTTATTCATTTGTATCTTTGCCAATTATGGGCTTCTAATTAAAAATTTCAATAATTGATATTTATCTCTGAAAGGGCTCGGTATCCATATCTTATGAAAAATGCATGAGCTGAGAAATGGACTTGGTTTTGTTTTGTGTTCTGAGAGAGCTGCATGCTTGGGGCTAGGACCAGGCCACTTTGACTTTTTCTTTTTGAGTCTGCATTGCCCTATGATGTGCTGCTAATATGGGACCTCTTTCATGGGCCCAAAGCGTCTGCTAGACATCATGTGATCTTCTAAAAGTCTTCTGCTCTCCCATCCTCAGATACCCTTTTTTTGTTCCTTAATAATTCAGTTCAAAGCTCCTGTTTCCTTAATAATTTTCTTTTGTCTCTTGGGCACAAGATGACGTCATTCGCCATCAAGGCAATACGGAAGGCCAATAGGGCCAAAACGTGTGAAACTAACATGTTATTGCGTAATTACGCAATTTATGTGCAAGGTTTGAAATTTGCCAAATGCGGGTAAAAATCTGTGGCGGGTAACGCTGTCAAATCACTAGCCAATTTGGCATGTTACTTATTATGTTTACTCACTTTGCTGGGGAAGTTCGTGTAAGCCAAGTCTGCGCAGATTTAGCGTAAATACTCGTGAGTCATCATGATAAATTCAGTGTATTGCGCATAATCTGCACATATCTGGCTTACTTGACGCACGTCACCATGCAACAAATAACAAAGCGTTTGTTCATTTTCATTGAAGTAATAGCGAAGATTAAAAAGCATTTGGTTAACAGAAAAGACATTGTTATTTTCCAAAATTTTTGATTCTTTGATGTTCTATGTAGCCTACTGTATTGATCTGTCTACCTAAAACACATTTTGGGCATGCACAGCATGCAAGCCCTTTCTAAAACACATTTTTTGTATATATATATATATATATATATATATATATATATGCTAATTGATCAGCCTGACATTGCAACGTTGCATATATATAGCCTATAAAAATGTAGTAGTCAAATTGGCCCGGCGAGTGAAAAAGTTCATTTGGAACCTTGTTTACGGGTTAATACATAATTACGTGCAATGAGTGTAAATGTGTAAATTACATGTTAACACGTAAATTATGTGTAATATGTTAGTTTCAAACGTTTTGGCCCTATTGGCTTTCCATAAATGGACAACACATACTCATACGTCAACGTTTTGACGTTTTCATTCACTGCATTGCATTCATACTGTACACATATAATTTGTTTGATTTTAATAAATTTTTCCTTTATTTCCAGTTGTAGTTGGGAAGGGAAGGGTGCTGATAAAATACACGGTTTGCTCGGTCAACAGTGCTAAAGGAGACAGATAGCACTACTTAAGCCAAGCTGAACGGCACTTGTGCCGGATTACAGCAAGCATCACAAATACATTCAGCACGACCACCTCGAGGTGATTAAAGGTTAGACATAGTCGCTGCATGGACAGGCAGTGCTGTTGACACATTGGGAGAGGTGGTTGCGTGATTTGATTCTTCATTTGAGGTCAGTCACACGTCGCAGGGAGCCCATGGTAGGACTTGGACTGCCCCACTCGACGTGCCTCCTGTATTCCCCAGGACGCAGGAAGAACTGGCGGCCAGTGTAGTTGGGGTGCTCATGGAGCATCCAGTAGCCCTCTATGACATTGGCAGAAGAGATGTCTCCGTTGTGGAATCGCTGACGCAGATCAGGGCAATCTTCATTCAGCTCCATTGCGTGACCACCGAAATCGGAGCGCTCAAAGATCTTCATCCTGTAGTTTCCAGTGTACTGAGGAAGAAACAAACCATATAGGTTATGTTTAAATGGTTAATCATCACTACTCTGTTTAGGCATTTGTAACTTAATTCCCTCCAAAAATGTAAAGCATTGCTCTGATTGATCAGCCTGACATTGCAACGTTGCACCAGCCAATAGCCTGAGTATGGGGCGGGATCTATTCTGTTTGGCAGACCAATGGCAGATGAGGTGAGTGTTGTTATATACCCTACCTGTAAACCTGTTTTTTATATATATATATATATATATATATATATATGTGTATGTATATATGTACTATTAAGAACATAATACAAACAGAGTAAACATCTGAAATCTTTAAAGACAAAATATCAGATAACAAAAGTACAACATACTCAAAGAACAGCCATTATTTTTGGTGAGCTAGTTCCTCACAACATAGCCTAACCTCTAACATTTTGATGCAAAGAGAAAAATATTTCCTATCATTATGGATGTTCCTGTTGTCTAATAATGCTGATTATTCAGTAAAGACTCACGGGAGGAACCATGCGGCAGGAGCGAATGCAGTCGTTGAATCCAGCCCAGTGCTTGAAATCAGGGTATTCACCCTTAGACAGCATGTACTGATATCCAGAAAAGTTTGGCTTCTCGTAGGCCACCCAGCTTCCACTATCTACTCGGATGGAGTTGCAGCGAGAAAAGTGAGTGTGCATGTCAGCACAGTCTCCACTGCACTCATAGTGACGGCCCTGGAAGCTTTTGTCTTCAAAGAAAGTAATCTGTTGGATGTTGTGATGAAAGACAAATACAAGATTACAGGTACATTTTAAGTTTGCAGTTTCACTTTTTCTTGAGTAAATTATCAGATTTTTATTTGATACAGAAAAACTGAAATGTTCTTTTCAATATAAGTATTTTGAAAGTATGTTTTATCGTCTGTCCGTTTACATTTTTGTCTTCTGTATTGCACAAAAGTCTACAATGTACAGATCTCAAACATATTACCTGAAGACAACAGGACTATCTTAGGCTAATAGCAGTCTGTTTTTCAATTATTTTTCTTCTAACTCTTCTAACGAATCAAGCTATTTTGTAACAGAATATGATGGGTACAGTAAAGATCCCTTATTTTTTCATTACCAATGTTAACAAAGCTTAATTTGCATTTCAGTCCATTAATTAGTGCAATTGTGGATGATTATAACTCAAATTACTACACACTCCATCAATTAGGGTTAGAAGAACTGTTGCCAAACATATAATGATGTTTTATTAACAAAGTTCGCGAGGAGCACGTTCAGATAATTAACACTCAATGATAAGAGGTGTATATATAGACTCAGCAGTCTCACCTCAATCCATTGACAGTTTATCAGCACCCCTCCACCGCCCCTCTCCACACTTCTAGTCCTAACTACTTACATACGGGGGGAGTACTCTGGGTTCGGGCCGAACTCCCGAACTCGGAGACAGCACGCCAAATACGCATTAAACTTTAACCCCTCTAATTGTATGTGTAAACTCGTGAAACATGCTAAAAACATCATAATCACTGCAATAATGATCCAATCATATACTCTTAAGCATTTGCCTATTTTGTACAAAAAAAACAGTGACTTTTTTTGGCCGGGCAGTGTATTTTTAAGTTAAAAGCATGCTTTTAGTTTAGGTCCGTATAATTTTCAGACATTGTTTGGTCACTTACCTTGCCCATTGTGACTGTTCTCCGAGTGGACCAAACCATTTCTGAGGTCAGGACCTCTTTATAGACCCAGCATGGATCAGGGCTTTGTGTGTGACTCACAAAACTATGTCTGGTCAGCACAATGTGTTCTATAGAGTAAATGCGACTGTAGATCTGCCAGCATGCACCTCCTTTGTGTCTTTGCAAGCTTTGTGCTCTCTCTCTCTCTCTCTCTCTATCTCTCTCTGTCTCTCTCTCTCTCCAAAGACAGCACCACTGCACTTTTCAGTGCTTGACAAAAAAGTTGCAAACTCTGCTTTTAGTTGCTTCAGGGCTTTATATGTAAATGCAGTGAACTAGCAGGGCACATAAATGAGGATAAAATGGTAATATGAAACTGGGATATGAATTGGTTTAAACAAGATTTGTGGGAAAACATCCTCTCAGATGGGCACAAAGTTCTTGATTTGTTTTTTTATCAGCTTGTTTTATGGTTTGGAATGAGATTAAAATGATTTCTTCAACCACGTCAGGTTTTATAAAGTTGAGTTTGGCTTGCAATCGCGATCTTTATTTTCATGTGTATTGGGCAGCGGATCAGTGGATCCTCATTCGAAAGAGAAATGGCAAGCAGAACAAACTTTCTGTTTCCGTCGCTACAGAGTAATTCAAAGCGTATTGAAGGAAAGACAGCATGCGAGAACTGTTTTAATTGGTTTTAATGTCTTTAATGGTTAAAAAAACAGACCGCTTTTACATTAAACTGCTCCTCATTCTCCTAAAGGAGCCAATCATGGGATTCATGCAACCCCAGTCCATGCAGGCTCTGTACTCTCCGGGCCTCAGGAAATACTGACGTCCTCTGTAGTTGGGGTGCTCGTAAAAGATCCAGAAGCCCTCCATACAGTTACTGGAGTAGATGCCGTGGTGGCCAAAACGGTCGTAGACATTGGGGCAGTCGTCTGTGAACTCCATCATGTGTCCGTGCATTTCAGGCCTGTTGTAGATTCTCATGCGGTAGGCTCCTCTGTACTGTTGTGTGGGGAGAAAAAAAACAGCAGTTAGGCTCAATAATCAGGGCAATGCAGACACATTTGAAAGACCAGTTGTCAGAACGTTAGGGAGGCGAAACTCTGAATTCTTCATGTCGCTGTTGAGACTGAGCCTTTGAACATGAATTCCTGCTGTACTGCTGTTTCAAAGATTTTCAAGTAGACGTTTAGTCATTTTTGTCGAACAAACTCTAGTGACAGTGTCATGATTCTTCTACTGCCAAAAACAGAGATGAATGGAATTATGATGAGCTGCGCAGTCATTTGAGTGTGTCTTGCTCCATTTCAAATAACTAACGCTCCTGGTGGACCTGTGAACCTGTTTTTTCCTCCTGCATATATGAATTACTTCAAAGGGCTCGTTGATTGACGTTGCTTTTTTTAAAGGTGTCTAACTGTGTGAAATAAAACCCATCAGTTTGATTGACTTACTGGGGGGAACATCTGACAAGATCTAATACAATTGTTGAAGCCCATCCAGTGGTGAAAGTCAGGATACTCCCCACGGCCCAGGACGTACTGATACCCCATATAGTTGGGCTTCTCGTAGCCCACCCAATGACCCCCCATGACCCGGAGGGAGTTGCAGCAGTTGAAGTGCCTGTAGGTGTCATAGCAGTCAGAGGAGCACTCGTAGGAGCGCCCCTGGAAGTTGCGGCCTTCGTAAAAGATGATCTGATGATAGAAAGGCAATTATTTCAAAAAGCACAGCAGGTAGAAAGGATGTTAGCAAGGATCAGAGAAAAAAAAATCCATGTAAGTTAAGTCTTTGAATGAATATGCTGATTCATTTTGTGGGCCTATATATCTTGTGACAGAAAATAACATACAGCCATGTTATGGTTTATAGTCAAATCATGAGAAACCATGAGTTTGGGATTCCATCAATATGTTATATATACATTTATGTAAAATAGTATTTTGTAATGTCCCTTTGTATAATTTGAGATGCACTTGTGGAGTCTTATTCTGCTATCTTCTATCTAGTGAGACAAACATATTTAAGACTGCATGATTATCAGGTCATTTCTTGCTAATGTCCTGAACAAATGTCAAGTCAAGTCAAGTATATTTATATAGCGCTTTTCACAATATAGATTGCATCAAAGCAGCTTCACAGTACCAATCAAAACAACATAATGTTCGTTTCTTAGTGGAAAAACATCCACGTTTGGTAGAGCTGATCAACGGTATTAATGATTGGTTAATTAATTTGAATATCCCCAACTGAGCAAGCCAAAGGCAACAGTGGCAAGGAACTGAAAAACTCCATCAAGTGACCTAATGGTGTCAATGGAGAATGGAGGGTTGTCCCTGTTGTAGCATAACCACATACTATCTTGATGTGAATGACCATTTTAAACAGCCAGTGTCACTCTAACTTTAAGGTACCACTATCAGCGCCTACCTTTCCCATGATTGCAGATCAGGATGTCCGCGCCGTTCTGCCGTACTGCCATAGAGGTCCTGGTGAACCTTTTATACTCTTCTACAGATGTATACATGCTGCTATCACAGAGACTAGAGTTTACCTTTGAAAACGTCACAGACCTTTCCCATTATTCATTTCTCTAAAAACAACTAAAGCCACACTCCCATTATTCCCGAATGCTAGAGTTTACCTATACAAATTCCGCTCACCTCATGAGCCTTACCAGCAAACCAAGCCTTGTTCACCCATGACCTGGTGATGTGCTCTTTTCACAACGGGCCACAAAGGGATCAGGAGGTACTATAACAGGCCTTTCTGTATATGGAACAATGTGTAGTAAAAATGGCATGTAAACCATTTTTAACTGAGTGCACAATTTTCATCTGATTTAAATCAAAGTGCCCTTTAGATAACCAGGTTTTCAAAAGGAGGGGTCCACGGCGGCCGCAAGGGGATGGAGGTTTGAGAAGAGGAGGATTCTATAGCTGTCAAATGAACATGTTCACCTTAGATATTAATGAAATATGTTTATAATAAGACAAAAGGAAATTATTTCATTATGGCAAAGTATTTAATTTAGCAAAGTATTTATTTTCTAAAAATTTTACGTTTTTTGGTGGTTCTTGACAAACTTTTGAAGAGTCAAATTTCCCCTACTTCACATTTTCCTTCCTTCTCTACACCTATTTTAAAGAGACTGTCGAGACTGCAGATAAAGCAAACGTTCAACACAGATTTTTGAAATCCCTATATGGTAGAAGTTGTTCTCTATAGCTTTGTTTTTTGATGTCATCATCAAATATGCAATTAGAGGGAAACACAACTGTCACATTCTGTTTCGATTGAGGCAAAGCAGCTTGACAGACATTTTGTCAACCATTTGGTCTGGAGATTTTTATTGAATTATTTATTTTCAAATGCTGGCATCACAGAGAGTGATTTCATCACAGCACACATTTTGGTACATCTGGTGTCTATTTTTTCCTGCCGTGTGCATTTTCAGCCGTACTCATCTAAGTGATTCTGACACTATTGATTGTTCTGGAATGTGTTGACATAACCTCCGACAATATGTTGCCTTCTTTTGCTTCCATAGCCTGAAGAGCCACTCTGATGCAAGGCCTTCATAAGGCTGTGTTGAGGTGGGTCATACATTTCATGTGTATGTGTTTGTATTATTGTGTGATTGTTGTTTCAACTCTAGGACAGTAGACTCTGGCATGTAAGCAAACCCCTCAGCTGACAGGCAAAAGGCCAAAGAGAGTTGGCCTTGTGTTTCTATTCTTTTCAAAGCTCCCCTCATCTCTCCTTTCATCAAGTTGAGGAGCAATGCTCTGTTTTGTGTATTGTTTTTTGCGGGTTTTACTCCAGAGAAAGACAGCTTTTGTAAAACAATAGCTACACTGTTCTTTGATAGCCACTCTAGCACTGTTTTAAAGCACAGCTCAGAGAGTGAGAGAAGTTGTAGTTAGCGCTTTGTTTCTTTATCTGTCAATGGCTTGAGCTGACAGTCACAAACATTAATGTGTCAGATCTCTTTAAAAATTCTAAAGACTGATTAAAGTTTGAGACCACATTGAAAATCTATTTTAAACTTGGTGATAAACAAAGTTTTTAAAAAGATTGAAAAAACTTCAAAAAAATAAACATTATGACAAAGTGGAGTATTAAAATAAAGTAGTTATTAAATTAATAAGATGCTGTGCTATTTCTAGATCACTTGACTAATAAGAAAATTGGACTATTCATAATTTTACCTCATTAATTAATTTATTTATTTATTTTACACAAACTTGTATAGAGGTAAAGTCATTAAGGCAAAATGTGGACAAAATACTAATACTAATAGCTATTACCAAATACTAAGTACTTCTGAAATTAATTTCAACTTTTAATTGTAACTTTTTCACTTTATACTGGTACTGTAATTTGTATAAACAAATCTAAATATGTACCAGTAAAAAAATTGGAAACTTTACAATATTTAATGTTTTCGATTAGCACAACTGTTTACAACATTGATAATAACTGAGGATTAAATTAGCTTATTAGAATGATTTCTGAAGGATCATTTGACATTGAAGACTGAAATAATGGCTGATGAAAATTCAGCTTTGCGCCACGTAAATAAATAATATTTTAAAGTATATTCAAATAGAAAACCATTATTTTAAATTGTAATAATATTAAAATAATAATAATTTTCTGTATTTTTGATCAAATAAATACAGGCTTGATGAGCATAAGAGACTTCTTTCAAAAATATTACAAATAGGAATGTTTCCAAACTTTTGACCGGTACTGTATATTTATAGGAAGAAAAAAAAATCTAGCAAAAATCAGACTTTTGGATCCTCTTGTGTAAATAATTCATCAGTGTTATGTCTTTTGTGAGGAATGGTCTTTTAATTTAACTTTTTCCCTGTCTCCTCCTCTTTTTACCTTTTTTCTTGGCTTAGTTAGCGATTACTGTACCACATGTATACTCTGCACTATACAGGAATGGTTCTCTCACATCACAGGCTTGCAAATAGTAATCTTGAAAGCACTACAAGACATTTCCTCCCCACACGGGGCGGAATACTTCAAATAAGCCCAAGCTTTCTCTCTTGGTTCCCCCTGGAGAACAAAAAGCCAACACTTAAGATCTTTTGCTGCCTCTCCGGTTGAGAGAGATGGGATGGGAGAGAGCGAAATGGAGAGAATTTCTTTGGACACAGGCAGAGATCAACAGTACAGTGTTCTCACATAAGATTCTTTTTAGGTGATAAAATGTGCACACTCATTACATTTGGTGCATCTTGAGAAATGGTTCTATTTTTTTTTTTAAATTGATGCAATTTATGCTTGGTAATAATTGTATTATCTTTATCTTTATTATCTTATTATTTTATAATTTGAAAAAAAATCCAAAAAGCATTTTGTGCTTTAAGAGAAGAACATCACTGTAAAAAAAGTGATCAGTTGGCTTAACTTAAAAAAGTGAGGAAACCTGTTGCTTTAAAAAAATTAAATAAACCATGCATAATTGAAAAAAAATAAGTTATGTGAACTTGATTCCACATCACTTCTTTTTTTTTTCAATTGCCCATGGTTTATTCAATTTTAGGGCAATGGGTTTTTCCTCACTTTTTTAAAGTTAAGTCAACTAATCACTTTTTACAGTGGGGCCAGTACAAAGTTTGCATGATCAGTGTGACAAATTTACTTACTTGATTAGTGACCTAGAAATAGTAAAGAATCTTAAATGTTTTCTAACTGTTTTTTTATATATATATATATTTTTTTTAATTCTAAGACTTTTTGTTATTTGCCAGTTTTAATGATGTCTCAGACTTTTGGACCTATCCAGGTAACCGACCAGGATTCTTTTGGTTAATCTGAAAACGTAAAGCAAAAAAAAAAAAAAAAAAAAATTAGGAACTCAAACATGGATGGTGTAATTTAGTGACATTACAGGAAAGCCCAAGAAGACTCTTTCAGTGCAAATGTCTGACAAAATGGCCAACAAATACACTGTTAGCTTCTTGATTATAGCATTAAAATGTAATTATATAATCTAGAATTAGGCAGAACAGCACCCAAGTAAACATAATTAATTTTTATTATTTCATGGGTTGAAGACAATATGCAGTAGACTTTGCAGCCCCAGATATGAGTATTTAAAGAAGCCATCAGTGCAGGTTCTTATAAAGAAAATATGTAATTTTAAGTACTTGATGGTTCTAGGACAAAAGCTCTGCCCTAGTGAATGGCAGCTGCCGCTTCTCTTCATTAGCCTTGTGGGTTTCTACGAACAGGCCTTAATCTGCTGTCGGAGACGGTGTGATGTGGCTGGGCGAGCCAAAGCCTCCCGTGTGAGGGGGAGGAAGACGAGGGCCCTTTGCTGGGAGATCATCCTCCTGTTGTTGTGTGGAGCTGCAGACAGGCCCTGTCTGTCCCTGCCAGTGCACAAGCCTCGCTATCGGCTCCGCCAGACGCTGCCTACGCTTGCCGGCCACTCTGAGAGTGTGCCAGGGACGGCTTTGTGGAGATGTGTCTGATGTGCTCCATCTTTTCTTTTGGAGGATAATTAAAAGAGGAAATAGTGGTTGAATATACACTGAATAATGGAGGGACTGGGGTGCTTCTGAAGCCATTCAAATGTGCTTATTATTTAGTTTATACTTTGTTTACATGCAGTTTTGTCTCTCTGTCTCTCTCTCTCTCTCCTTGGGCTTTTCATAAAACTTTTCTCTTTTAATAATGATTTTTGCTCCAGTTTACACGCAACATATGTTATTTTTTTTATAGTTTTTGAAAGAAATCTCTTATGCTCACCCAGGCTGCATTTATTTGATTGAAAATACACTAAACAGTGATTTTATTAGGGTGCAATGGCTCACACCTAAAAGAAAATGTGCTTTTCGCTATACACCCATAGTAGAAATAATATAGATGTTTTTATTGAACACTGATGGAACACATTTTGAGGGTAAATAAATAAAGTGGTTTGTAAAATTCTAAATATTGTCATCAATTTAATGCATCCTTGCTGAATATAAAATAAAATAAAAATCCCCAAAACATTTGAAACATAGGATAACAGAACTTTTCCAAGCACCTGTTTGTCAATATTCAGTGCAATTCTGTATCAATGAGGTATTTTCTTGCAATGTCTAAAGGATAATTTTGATGTAATTTAACATGGAAAGATGTTGTTATGTTGTGCTATAGAGAATTCCTGAAATTATTTTGTGTTTATGATTTTCAATAGGCCTACTTCAACATTTATATATTTTTTTATAATTATGTATTTATAGGCATATGTTATAAAAAAATATATCTTGATATGGAATGTATGGAATGTACTATTTAGTTTTACACAAGTGATGTTGCATTATTGAATATTAGGGCCTTTAACCTCATTGCACACATGCAAACATGAGTATGCATCATGGGTTGTCTTCCCCACACGGTCCAGGTAAAGACAACCTCTCACGTGACGTTTCCTCCACCGTCCCAAGGCTCAGAGTTTAAAGAGTAAGTTTCTTTTGTGTGATCTGCCCTCATCTTAAAACAGTCTCTGTGTTTACTGACACATGACAACAAAAAAAAACTCAGATCTTTTCATCTCCTCTTTTAGAAGGTGGAATCTCCTTACAATGCATCCGTGTGTTTAAGGCAGAGGATGGCAACAACACAAGCAACTTCAATAGAGCGCCTTGAACACAAGGGGAAAAGGAGCTGCCGATCTATCCCCACCTTTCTACAGCCTTAAATATATAATCACATATGATGCCATTTTTTTTGCTTCTTTAAATTTGGCATCAAAGCAAATGTGTTCTGACAACAGTTAGTGACAAGGGCTCCAAAAGAAAAGAGGAAAGTCGGCCGTACCACTCCGTATCAATTATTGATAGTGCGGCTCTCGACCGGAGTGAAAGAGAGAGAGAGAGAGAGCATTGTCATAATGAAATATGTGATTTAAAAAAAAAAGACAGATAAAGGTCGTTCCCATTGTTCTGAAGACTTATGAGTTTGATTGACAGCCTGCAAATTCTCTTCGTTCACTCGTAAAGGAGATCAAAAGACAGTTCTTCTCTTTGCCCAAGGCCACTTGCAATTTATTTAGAAGCCCTGCGCTTGTGTCCCAGCAGGTATCACTGCCGAACCAAGCCACTCAGGATAATCACAATTTTAAGGCGTCTCTCTTTCTTGCTCGCTTTCTTTGTCAAATTAACGTATAGCCAAGAAGCTGGTTCAGTTCCTAGTTGTAACAAAGACAATATTTTGAAATCGTGTCTGATTTAAATTGTATAAAAGCAGAATTATGCTTTACATTGGGGTCTAAAAGTCCTCTGAGTCCATTCAGAATGTAATTAAAATATTAAAAAATAACTAAATCAACATTGATCATGCAAACTCCTTTCAGTCAAACATTCGTGCCCTTTGAAACATTTCAAATGTTGGAGAACATGATCATCAGCTTTTACTGTAGTTCATTCAGCTCCTGTCAAACAAAAGACAATCTTGTTATAAACATTTTGCATGGTTATACTGTAGCTACCACATACTGATAAAGGATAGGTGCCATTGTTGATTATCATAAGGCTACAGCCGTTCCGATTATAGCCGAACACGAGTACATAAAAATATGCTATCGATGGTAGTGGAAGAAGCCACTCTGCTTTGTAACCAGCAATAATAACACTGTTTATTTCAAAGGGACGCAGCAGTTCTTATGAGCAGCGGAAGGCTTGAAGAAAAATAGGGCATTCATATGGGAGCAGGTGAAGGCATGAAGAAATAAAAGAAAATTGAGAGCAGTGTGAAATTCCTTTTGAGTGGTTTGAAATGAAGTAGCGTTTGAAATAAAATGTTTTGTTCACCTTCGTGCTGGTGCACCATATCTCTCAAAGAGTGTTTGAAAAACCTTACGCATCACATTAATAATACACAGGAGGACGCTTAATGGAGTGTGTGGCTCGTCCCCATATCGATAATGATGAAACTGTACTGATGAAACTGTTTACCCCCTTTGCAATGCCCAAATAACGTGCTAGGAGGCCAATTTAGATACCCGTCTTTAAATTACTTTTGTTAACTTTAAGGTCCAGCTATAATATTTCAATTTGAATACAGTTGATATAATGTGTTATTTGCAAGGTATAGCCTATACAATAAACATTTTGAGATCATGCACTCCAGACAAAGTTATTTTCAGGTAAAGTGGGCCATCCCTGATTGATCAAAAATGATCTTGTATCTTAATTAAAAACACATGATTTTGATTTATTAACACATATTATCAAACAAACATATTCCACAGCATATTTAACATCAGCCCAAACCCAAAAGCATAATAGCCTAGGCTATGATGAGTACAATTTATCAGTTCACACAATGCATGTGTAAAATTCAAATCAACGGATAGAACATGTTGTTTTGACATTATATTTGATGAAATCGGAATATCGGAATATCGGAATATACAGAAATCAGAATATGGATGAAAATCAACTCTACAACATATTAAAAAAAAACTTTTTCTGCTTATTTATTTTAAAGCGTTATATTCTCTGCATCTACATTTTGCTCCTCTCATCCTTTCTTCACTCCACAGAATGAACGTAATGCCTCATCTTAGTAGGTCTGCTTTTTTTCTTCCAATTTTCTAACTGCACACTCATTTCTGTTTTCTGAATAATATAAAATAACAGTGAATGTCAGTTTATTTCATTAATTTGAGTATAATCACTGAAGGTTAAAGGTCGCCCACTTTACCTGAATCCCCTGGCCCACTTTATCTCACACATTCAGCCAAAATTCATCTATGAAAGGGATGTGAAAACAATTAAAGTGTAAACATTTTATTCTTTGCATTTTATTCTGTTAACTGTAAGTAAAACACAAAACAGGAACTGTCACAATAATATTTGTTTACATTTAGTGAGCAACCTTATATTTCGTAGTTTAACATGTTAGCTGTGGATACTCTGGATTGACAATATTAATTTCACGATTTTAATCTGTATTATATGGTTTCTTAAATCTAAAATCTTTTAGTCAGTGCTGTCATCCCTTTCAGTGTTTGAAGAGGTAAATACGTCAATAAAACAGCTTGTGGGATTTACATTGTAACTTACATACACACACCCATAGAGAAAATGCGAATTTTGAAGCAGTCATGTTAATTTGTGAAAACATGAAACGTAACATTATGTAGGCTATTTAATAGGCTAAGTAGCCTAAGTAGGCTACTAGACAAGACAGCTTGGTTTGTGAGTGTGTGCAGTGTACGTTGTTGAATATAACGTTGAAGTATGGTCAAGTTATGTTTAACACAGGCTTTATTTTACTCATGAATTGATTTTTAAAAAAAAACTTTAAAAAAAAAAACATAGGCTACGAAAAGTTCAGAGAACCAACGGCGAAATAGACTTCCGGGTTCTGACGTCACACCTGTCTTCATTACATAATAAATACCGGTTTAATCATACCGATAATTTTACTCATACCTGTCTTCATTGTCTAATGAATAAATGTCATAAAAACATTTTTGTTTTAATGTTTATATTTCACCAGCAGACTGGAGTAGAAACAAAGCTGATAGGCTGCTAATAACTGCCTTATGTGCAATTTAACTCAGTTTTAGCTATTTGAGTGTTGATTATCAAGTAGGCTAAGTTAAATAAATAAATAAATAATATATCATTTATTTCCGGCTTTCGGTTTCATCGCAGAATTTCCCATTTCGGTGCATCCCTAGGCCTATATCAATCACATCTGCTGCATCCAACAGGTACACCGTTTCCCTTTCACACCACTAGAGTGCAGTAGAGCTTTAAATGTCCCCTCTCTCTCTCTCTCTCTCTCTCTCTCTCTCTCTCACTCTCTCTCTCTCTCTCTCTCTCTCTCTCTCTATTTGTAAAATAATTCCTGGAAGAAGTGTGCAGACAGATATGTATTTACTGGCTGTGTCATCTCTCTGTGCTCTAAATCCTATCAGCTGCAGCAGGTGCTGTGCTGGGCTCAGACTCAGACGCAAGTCATTTTAAACAGCTGCTGTGAGGGAGCTGACCTGGAGCACAGGCCACAGTGGGCATTCATACACAAATACACACGCTCTCTTATACAAACAAAGATATGTGCACACACAGCACACATGGCACATATGTTAAAGCTTTTTGTTTCGGTGCTGCAACATTCTGGCATGTTGCATGTTGCGGCTTTGAAATGTATACATTAAACTTTTTAATAGACGTATGGGAAATAATATATAAATATAATAGTTACTGCAAATATGGCCTCAGCAGTCATGTTAATGCTGTCACATTTCATCATTGCATTGCATTTTATGATGTATGCCAGTGTTCTCTGACAAATTTTGGCAAATTGGTGATCTGGTTATTTCAAGCATAGGCCTACAGAAATGTTGCATATTTGAAGAGTATTACGTTAGTAAGCTAATTCTTTTGGTCCTGCTCTTCTATTTAATGGCTTTGGGAAATCATGCGTGTGTCCTTTAGATTTATTGAAAATGTTTGCATTAGAGCATTATCCCTGTTATTTTGATAAATGTAACTGCTATGATTAAGATCGACACCGGTCTGGGTCATGACTGCGTGTGTAAGAAGAAGCCGAGTCTCAGTTGGTGAACTGATTAGAACTTTGAGATTGTTTGAAAGACCCGAAGAATCAAGAGCGACTTGCAGCAGCATCCCTGGAAATGCCTGCAGGTCCTCAGAGAAGATCACCAAATTAAAAAAGGCAGGGAAATAACACAAATTCCCACCATCAATACCGTGCTTCTTATTCTTTTTGCTTTCAACTTTTGTTTTTCCCTTCTTTCAGCTCTCTCTCTCTCTACTCCCATCACACTGTTGTTTTCTTAGTATGTTTTTCTCTCATTCTGCCTTTTCTGTCGCTGAGCACTGCAGCCACTTTCAAAGGCTCGGCTGTCACGCGTCGGCTTTGAGAGCTAGTTTAATTTTTAACGTACATGTTGTCAGGGTGCCGTCAGCTGTGATTGACAGGTTCGTCCCAGAGCAGCCCTGCTTGGCAGGCTGGCGTCTTTTGTCAGAGAGAGCGGAGAGAAGCAACAAAGAAAGGAGAAGAGGAGGAAAAAACACACATAAATAAAACACAAACCCCCACTTACACTTTTCAATAGAGATTCAATTAAACGAAACGTAACATTGAGCTTTTTCCTATATGGAAAATGGACTTTTGTTCTAAGCTGGAGATCCAGCCTTACTCTTTTGGAAATATAGGAGAAGAAAATGCGCTAAACATAGGTGAAGGTATAGAGTGCTTTGTGTTTGCAGTGCAATATATATTTGACCATAAAGACAAGAATAACCTTAAGGCAATAGATTGTCTATGCCAGAGAGTAAAGGTACCAGTGTATTGTGATACTGAAGGGACTAAATACAGTACACTTGTCTAGATATATGTGCTGCTATTATGTATCTAGATAGAATAACAACCATAGGATTACAACGTAAGGCTTAAGACACAGTGTATCATCACAATATATCATTTGCTTACATTAGCAGTTGTGTATATGGCCCTAGATGATCTTTCTGCAGACTGAAAGAATCTCAGAAGTGTATTTGCAGATACATTTCTCTGTTTTGTCGCTCCCAGTCCGGCGAGATGAAGACATGAGGCTCCTCTAGTGTAAACATTGAGTTGGACACTCTTTGGAGTGTCAGGATTCTGACAGGACCGCCGAAAGCCAATTCATGTCTGCGCACGTATCCACACCAGCCATAACTGTTTGAGAATGAAAAGAGTGCAGGACAAGGAGTTCAAAACACGGACAGTAGTCGTCCTTGCACGTTATTTGTTTTATCAAAACCAATAGCCATAGAATGTAGTTTTCATTGGCTTTTTGAAAAAAATTTTTTTTGCAGTGTTCTTTTAAAGAAGTGTGGATTCAGTATTTGTTGCTGACTGAATGTTTATTTTTTTGCCCAAATGTATTTATTTATAATTTCATGTGACTTGGTGCTGTTTGCTCCTTTCATCTGGATAGGTCACTTCAATGCTTTAGAAAAATGATGGCTGCAATAAATAAAACCCCAAGGTCATTTCTGTTATGTGTCGTTCTTTTATTTGTTCAAAAGTTTGAAGTCTGTAAGATAAAAAAAAAGAAGTCTTTTTGAAAGAAGTATGTTTTGCTCACCAAGGCTGCATTCACTTAAACAAAAGTAAAAACAGCAATATTGTGAAATATTATTACACTTTAAAATAAGTTTGCTATTTTAATATATCTTAAAATGTCATTTATTCCTGTAGTCAAAGCTTAATTTTCAGCATCATTACTTCTGTCTTAAGTGTCTGATTTGGTGCTCAAAAAACATTTATTATTATTATTATCAATGTTGAACACAGTTGTGGTTTGCTTGTGGAAACCATGATACATTTTTTAAGGCTTCCTTGATGAATATAAAGGTCAAAAGAACAGCATTTATTTGAAATGGACATTTTTGTAACAACGTAAAAGTCTTTACTGACACTTTGATCAATGTAATGCATCCTTGCTGAATAAAAGTATTAATTTATTTTTTATAAAAAAAGCTATAAAAGGGTATTGCAGACTTTCATAAATATGTTTTTCCTCGTGAAATGATTTAAAATTCACTCCTGTTTCCAACTTTAGTGGAATATTTTGTCATATTTGTCACAAAAGAATAATTGTCACCAAAATGTTTTTTTTTTCTTCACATCGATGCCATACAAGAACCAGAACCTAAAGTACCATTCAGTTATCAGTTCTTAAAAGAACCATGTTTTTCATAATCTGAAGAACCTTTATCCACTATAAAAAACCTTTGGTGGAATGGAAAGGTAAAGGATCTTCATGGAACCATCAATGCCAATAAAGAACCTTTATTTTTAAGAGTGAATATAGCAGGACATACATCATGGAGACAAATGAAAATGTACTGCATAATAGGAATGACTCCAATATCTGTTGTTATATTTGCTAGAAAAACATTTTAATGCAAGAGATCCTAGTGCCAGTTTTGGGGGCCGCACATGATGCCTGAGTGTCTAGCACCCTGCCTCGGATAGCCCCCCCCCCCCGCCAACATCTTTTTTTTTAATAAAAACACATCTTGCATTTGATAACAGCTTGACATTTGACAGTCTGTTCAGACCAATCAAATGAAGCAGATTTTTTTTTTTTTTTGAGCCGTCTAGCAGAGCAGCATTTGGGAAAAATAGTCCTGTCACGCCTCAGAAGCCTATCAAAGACTGCCTTAGCCACAACGATAAACTTCTGATATAGCGCTGCCCCCTTTATTTATTTATTTATTTATTTTTATTTTGTAAACCAGCCTGTTGAGACATCACAGCTAACATCAGAGCTAAACCATGATGGGATGAAGTGCCCCACTTTCCTAAAAGAAGCGGCGGGTTGTTTTTGTCTCACGGATGGAGGGAAGCGATGGTGACTCTCTGTCAGTCACGAAAGACAGAGCCAGAATCTCAGTGAAAACAGGACGAAACCGTTTCCTGGTCATCACATCATACTCTCATTATATAAAAGTAAAGCACGGATCGCATTATGCATGTGAGTTCCTCCAGTGAGGGCCTTCTTAAAAGAAGCAACAAAGCTTCCAGTATCTGTGGTTACATAATTTATAGCAGCCAAATTCAAACAAAATTTAACACATTGCCATTCATATAAGGCCACGTGTATTAGAGCAGTTAACTACAAAGTGATAAATTAATAACAGCACCAGGGTATTATGGGAATGAGCATGTTTAATGATTCTGTTTGACAACAAAAGGAAAGTGTCTGAATCCCAGGGAGTCTCCAGCCCTCCTTTTCTTTTGCTTCACTATAAGCCTGTATGTACAGTTGTTAGATGATTTGATAAATACCATTATGAAATGGATAGGTCTTGTACCAGATGCTGATTGGTCAAGACAATACTAAACTAGGCCAATAGCATAACATCCACTTTGGCACAAAACACTTGTTTATCTCGCTATCACTAATGTTTATGTCTCAGGGACCCACCAGAGATACTACTGTTCAAAAGTTTGGGTATGTTTTTTTGAAAGAATTATCTTATGTCAAACAAGGTTGCAAATATTTTATCACAAATACAGTAAACCAGTAATATTATGAAATATTATTACAATTTAAAACAAAGTGTTATTTTAATATATTTTAAAATGCAATTTATTCCTGCAATGACAAAGCTGAATTCTGAAATCATTCTAATATGCTGATTTGGCACTCAAGAAACATTTCTCATTACTATAAATGTTGTGCTGCTTACTATTTTTGAGGAATAATAGGCTTTTTGGTAAATAGTTATATATTATAAATGTCTTCACTGCCACTTTTCATCAATTTAATGCATCCTTGCTGAATAAAAGTATTAAGTTATTACTGACCCCAAAGGTTGAATGGGAGGGTATATATAATTTTCACACACACACACACACACACACACACACATACACACACACACACACACACATACACACACACACGTCTGCCTTTTTTTGTTATTGGGGGTCCCTGATAACTTTTTTAAGTTATTAATTTCTAATTATCTTAAAATCTTCCCGTATTGTTTTTTTTTTAACAGATGTTAGTATCACAATGTCTTTGATTAATCTTGATTCACTTTTTGAATCATTGAAATAAGAAAATATTAAATGTGGCAATATTCACTAATCAGCAATTCAGCAGGCTTACACCGCACAGCTGAGTCAGTGCACAACAGAGAGCACAACTAAAATCTGATGCAGTCAGTCAATATTGAAGAGAAATCTCTGGAATTCACATCAATTGCACCTTCTTTCTTCATAAAAGGGCCTCTGTTGAAAAAAATAAAAAATAACGTCAGAAAAAAAAAATCAGCCACAACATCCGGACTTCCACTTATTACAGATCTTGAGTCAGGAGGCAGGTGTCGAGTGTTTTGAGAAATTATTTGAGTGTGTGTGTGTGTGTGTGTAAGACAGATTTTTATTCCTCACTTGTAAAGCCTCTCACTTAGAACTCACTCGCAACACACAACAGATAAACAAACCTTCACATTTCAAAAGGAAACTCTCAGACGTGGATGTGTGATTCTTTTTTTCATCATCACTGTTCTCACTTATCATGAAAGGCAGCTTTCAATGTCAGTTCGATAATAGACAGCCCGTCTATTCGCCGTGCGTGCTTAAATACTGCCGAGTTGCTGCCGTGTGCGATGGACGTCTCTTCAAGGAACGACACAGAGCAATTCTTCCTTGTCTTTATTCTTTTTTTTTTCTTCCTCTGGATGCTTTGACCTCTTCTTTGCACCAGGTGTGGGTTTGCTTGATCCCCCTTTTCCTCTATTTGCAGTGCCCCCACTCTCCGCACCCCCTGGTATGAATGATTCACTGCGAGAACAAGCGGTTTCCCTCCCCAAGAGTGTGGAGCACGTTGAAAAAGCCATGCAGCAGAGCCAAAGCTCCACTCTGATCTCGCCATGTTGTGTAACTCTTCAGAAAGCCAATGTTCCTAACTCATACTCGCATTTTTTTTTTCCCTGACTGTAACACTCGGTATTGACTGTTTATGCTTTTTAATGTTTGCGGAGAGGGCCTGGGGCTTGCAATGGGGGGAACCGTTCTTCTTGACACACTTAACGCCCCCGTAGTGAACTCTCGCTCCCAGCACTCCTGGAAGTACAGAGACCCCATCACCAGCCGGGAGTTGGTATGAAAGCCAGCACCCGCCGTGCCGCTCGAGAGAGATCACCCAACGCACGATTAAGACGCACAAAAGGCATTCTTTCACACGAAATATTTACACAACAGCCCCCCTCCCTATCAAAGCTGCAGAGGCTCTCTTCTGCTGTGCTTTCTTTGGGGAAGTTCGAGGGCACTGGAGATAGACTGAGAGAGAGAGTGAGCATGCACAACCTCGCAAAGGGCACACTTCGGTCATATTAAGCAAGGAACAACTCTGTCTCTCATTCTTTTTGTCTGCCCGATTCTTTTACGCTCTCTCGCGGTCCCATGTGAGCGTCAGCATGGAAATATTCTTGGATCGAATCTGCCAATAAATGTATGCGGGTCAGCATGTAAACGTCAGGGTTGCCATGGTGTTATCTCAGAAATCCATTCCTGCTGTGTGTTTACAGATATTGTATTTTAATAGACTAGTTGACATTTATTAGATCCAACTGATATAAGTGAATGTGATTTTATAGATGCTTTTTAATGGATAGATTGTAATAGCTTCAAACTTTTTAAAGTCTTGTTTTTAATAATGCTTAGCAGACTTATTACCTTCTCTATAATACATGTATAAAAAGTGTTAAAATCAGAGAATTCTTAACCTAATTCGTTTCATTTTCAATTAATTTGGTAGGCTATTTATGTGGTATTCACTATCAACAATATTGTGGTCAATACCATCAAACCACACATTTTAGAGAACGATTGACTGTGTTTTTGGTTGAGTGGTAGTTGGAAGATGTCATTAATGTTTACATTATGATCTGAGAGTAACTTTATTACATATAACTGGTTAGTATTGAGGGTTTATATTCAGAAGCACTTTCATTCAGTGCAAGCCACTTTAGTGTATGATGTATGAAATTAAATTTAATTCAAAATGGTAAACTGAATAAATGTGTGTGTGTGTGTGTGTGTGTGTGTGTGTGTGTGTGTGTGTGTGCGCTTGTTTATGTATTTTATGAGGACACAAATTTGTATAATGACATGTGTATTACACTGGTATTACAACTTAAGCGTGGTTTATGATGACATTTCATGAGTCCTCGTAATTCAAATAGCTTAAAAAACATAAAAAACAATGTTTTAAATGCAGAATGTTTCCTGTCATGGGTAGGTTTAGGGATAGGGGCAGTGTAAGGGGATAGACTATGCAATTATAACAACATATTCAGTGTATATTTATTAAAGTCATAAATTAATGCTGCTTAATTTGGACCTTACTTGTCCCTACACGTCACGGTTGATGTGTCATCTTGTCCCATCGACAGGACACCATATCTAATTTTAATTATAGATATTAAAAGCTCACTAGGCTCTTTATTTCCACTTTTCTTTTTTTATTTCAAATAAAAGCCTCTCCGAGCTATTATGTGATGGGAAAAGGGAGAAGAATGGCATCAGATTTTTTTTTTTTTTTCTTGGGTTGGCCACATCAGAAGCTATAAATTCACTATCTTTACTCTTCACGCCACTATTCCTTTTAGCAGATGGGTGATTTTGTCTCACTCAACCAGACAATGGTGGAGTAAATGTTCTGTAAATGGGCCTAGCTTTTGCCAAAAAAGATAGGCTATATTTTGTTGCTTTGTTTGGTTTTTGGTTTTTACTTACAGCTTATATTATCAGCTCAGGAGGGTGGTGGACATGTATGAACCGACTGACCACATTAGTTCATTTTTGCATTTTCCAGAAGTGGGATCAAAACCTTGCATCATAACTTCATGTATTTCTTCCATTAGTAATCCTACTGAACATGGCTAATTCTCTATCTACATTACTGTCGTGTGGTCAGATTGGTCCCAGATGGTGGGAACGGTTATTAAAGCAGGCTACCAGTGGCATCCAAACCCACCCCCTGCTTTTTTTCCCCCCAAAAGACAAAGATGTCATAATGTGCTAATGAGAGAAGATGGCTAAGACCTCCTACCTTCCTCTTCCCCCCACCTCTTTGTGACCGCGGCCGCGGGTCGTCTCCAGGCGGGCGAGGCCTGCTCGTCAAAGGCTCCGGCCCTCGCACCATATTGATTGCGGACTCGATGAAAGGTCAGCAGACCCCCGCTTCCACTCATCACCATAGTTGCAATGTTTCTGTGCCTGCCTCCCCACAGATGTGAGCCCACCATCGCTGTCCCTCTTCCTCGCCGGCACACTCCTCCTCCCCCGACTAACCACCACCTGGGGGAAAAGGAGAGCTTGCAAACGAGCTAATCATCGCTTACGATGAACACCTCCTGACTGGCTGACAAATGTCAGGGTGACTTGTACAGGATTTAAAAAAATAAATAAATAAGAAATGAATTAATTGCACTGGTTAATTAGGTCCCTGAGGCCTGAGCGCTAATTGCAAGCCACAGAGCTGGCGAGCCTCGAAAGCCCAAACAAAAGAGGGAGCGTTCAAACAAACAGGCGAGCTCAAGAGCAGACATACCACAGATACACACACCGACACACACAACTCGCATGGGCTTTTTTCCCACTTTCGCAAGCCTCCCCTCTCCTCGTGTAACTCTGTGACCTGCCAAATGTTCTCGGTGTCTTGATGTGCGACGCAACGAGAGGCATTCAGTCACAGAAATCTGCCGCATTCCACAAAGCATCTGTCTCGGTACCACCCGCATTCATTAAGTTTGTATCAATTAGCCGTTATGACTTAGCAAACCTCTATTTGTGCTTGGCACTTTGAAAATCTTCCTAAAGTGACTGTGTCCCTCAGTGTACCCTTGTGTCATCCAACTTTAGCTTCACAAAGTGTCTCTCGCACTTAATTAGAAAGAAAAAATGAAAGAAAGAAAAACAAAACTCTGTGTATTCATCATCCTCTCTGCGACAGTTTCTTTGCCTTTTTTATGTTTCCCACTCAAGTGCAAACTTGAGAGATGGTGTGTTTTGTCAAGGTTGTTTGAAAGACAGGTAGGAGTGAGTGAGGAGTGGGGTAAATGGGGCTCTAGAACCGTCACATTTCACTGTTCTACTAGTCGTCGCTGCTTCTGTTTCCACAATTATCCGCTACTCTGATACTCTTTCTAAGGCACCGTTCACTTTTTAGAACTCATCTTTGAGTTGTGTGCTCTGTCTTTCAGAATACACTTCTCCAAAGCTCAGACTGTGTGGGCGTCATTATATCCTTGAATCACAAACTGTACATCTTTCTGTGATTGCATGTTCAAGTTTAATCCAGGTTTGAATAGTTTGCATGTGTCTGTATTCTGTACTATTAGATGAAACGTGTGATACAGAGCCCATTTTTAAGGGAAAGATGAATACATGTGGAAGACATCAGGGCAAACATCCATGGTGGTCTGGCTGCTTGTAACTCTTCGTCTCCAAAATCGATTATTTAGTACTGTCATTTACAGTCTTTGAGTTGCTTTTTGGGTGTCGTAATTCATTTTATTTTATGTTTATGTCTATGTTATGTTGATACTTTTTATTTCATGGTTATGGCATTGGGGTGATAATTTCTTACTTTCTGAAAGTGTTTCGCTTCATGACAAATATCCATCTGTATTTTTTGGAGTTAATTTCATTGTTGAAAGGTTCTGATGTACCAACTTTTAAATGTTTAATTTGGTCAGATCTGTGGTGAAGTGGATTGATCACAAGCATGTTTAAGATCTGTTAGGGGGACCTTAGGTTCAAGTCTTGTTTTTTTTTTTTTTGTACAGACAAAATTTGATCATTTGTTGATATTTTTGATTGCTATATGAATATTACGTTACACCACTAAAAATTGTGCAAATGAAAATTAGTAGCTCATAAAAGATCAAATATCTTACAAAACATTAAAGGGATAGTTCATCCAAAAATAAAAACCTTACCCTCATGTAATTTCAATCTTTCTTCTGCATAACTGTCACGATTAGCCACGCACTCCCTGGGTGATTACGGACTCCATTTCCCATCATGCATCTCCCTGGACTGATTACACCATACACCTGCACTGCGCTGATTACACACACATCTGCACTTCATGTTCAAACACTCATTTAAGCCACACTCACACAGCACTCTGGTCTAAGTCTTGTTTTGCTGCTGCGAACATCTCCAAGCGTTTTTCCGTGTTCACCTGCCTGTTGTGCATGGCCTTGTCTGTTCCTGATCTTCTGCCTGGTTCCTGTATCCTGTTTGTTTGCTGCCTGCCCTGATATCCTGCCTGTTTATTGACCATGATTTTGCCTGATTTTCTCTGCTGTGTTTGCTGGTGTATGACCCTTGCCTGGTGACTACTCTGTTGAATAAAGACAAGCTGCACTTGACTCCTTCTGAATGACTCCTATGCTTCGGTTCGTAACAATAACATATTTAGAAATAATCTTAGATTGTCTGGACAAAAATAAATGAATGAACAAATAAATAAAACCAGACATTTTTTGAAGTATATTTTGTGTTCCACAGAGGAAAGTCATGCAGGTTTGGAACAACATGAGGGTGAGTAAATGACTAAATTTTTTTTTTTTTTTTATTCTTTTTTTTTACTATCCCTTCAAAAACCTTGCCTATTCAAACCGGAATATCATATTAATTTATTCCTTGTGCATCGTATTTATCCATAACAGCTCTTTAGTGTCTCATTAACATTCAGAAACATCCTTGACCTCAGGAAACGGGGTCTTATCGCATTCTGATTAGTTGCTAAACCGCAGTGCATTCTCTAAATGCCCCCTGCAACATCATCATGCTCTCGTTCTTGACTTTGCCTCTGACCCACAATCCTTTGCTCTGTGGGGATTGCCTACACATTAGCTCAAGCAAGGGAAAAGAGTGCTTATACACTATATGTGCCAAGGGTCAGCATGCACAGCAGTGAAAGATGTGCGTCTTCAGACAGACTGACATATGACTTGAATGAAAAAAAAAAGCGATTTGGGAAATAGAAGGTAAAAGGAAGAGCATTAGACTCTGGTATGTGATATTTCAATGCATGTATCAGCCAGGAAATATGCCTGCTTTTATAATTTGATACTGATGGTCTGTAGTGCAATGTTCTCCCTAGACGTTTCATGCCGAGCAGTCAGAATCTGTTGAGCAGAACCATTAGCCTTAATTTGTGTGTGCTGTCTATCTGGAGACAAGCTCCAAAGGCCAGTTAGCAATATGGTTTGGCTTTGAATTTGCAATGTGTCCAGGTCTTCACAGACTAAATACTCCTTAGAGACCAGTCTGTCCCAATCCCCCATGACTAGGCCCTATCGATCCTGCTGTTATTGACATGACACCTGCAGAGGGGGCTTTAGCTATTGATAACCGATGGTATTTCTGCCGCAGATCAAAAGCCAACTGCCAGCTTTCATGTTTGTAAACAGTATTGATTTGCATAATAACCTCAAAAATTAGTACCTAGGATTAGGCAAGGACAAATGCATTTCAGCATTCATTACGATGTTTACTGTGAGAACCTAATTAAGGGAAAAAATTGTGAGAGAACACACGATCGCTTGACAACATTCGGCCAATGACATCCTTTGGAATGCCATTGTTAATGAAACATTGTTTATTAGAAAACCTAACATTACTCTCAATAAATAAATAAATAAAGCACGACTCTCCACTTCTCGGCAGACAAAGCGCTGATGTGCCATTTTCTTTCCTTAAAGATGCAAATTATTGCTGTGTGTTGCATTCATTTATTCATGAGCTGGTCCCTGTGCCTGCATGTTCACCTGTTCGCAGCGGTCCCTGGCCTGCATCAGCCTCGGCGCTGAAAGAGATGTCAGGGGAGAGGATGAGGAAGGGATGATGAGGCAGACGCAGAGGTATCTTTCCCTCTCGCTGCTGTTCATCCACTTCCACTAAGCTGCTATAAAACCACTGAATTATGCATGTGTCTCTGTCACTTATTCATTTCTTAACCACAGCCGCTGTCATTAGGTGACGTGCGTTATTTTGCCTCTGAGCTCTTCCCAGTGGACGTTGTGTTCAAACTGGGAAGCCGAGTTCATAAGAAAAAGGAAATTGCGAGCGATTGTGTTTTATGCATGATGGCATTTGTGAGGTAACTGTGCTGTAACAAAAATCAAATTAACATTTATTTGCAATTTATTTGTGAAATATGGTTCTAAACCATTTCGTATAAACCCTCTGATAGAAGAACTGTTATGTTAGAAGAACTGTTGCCAAACATATAACATGCTATAAACATAATCACTGCAATTATGATCCAATCATAGACTCTTAAGCATTTGCCTGTTTAAATTCAAACATATATATTTTTTTATTTGATTTTTTTACTTTTATTCTGCAAGGATACATTAAATTGATCCAAATGTGTGAGCACCTGATGTGCAATCTGCCTGAGATTTTGAAGTCTCTGTGGCCTGACAGCCTTCCTAATGTCTGTCACTTACCATCTACTGAAGACCCTTTAATACTGTGACTTTCATACTTTCACTGCTTTGATACAGTTTAGTTTCAATAACTTGAGCTTTTCACATTGAGTCTGGTCTCTTCCCTCCTGGTAAAACAGTGTGCTCAGCACAGGACATGAAACAACAGAGTTATGTTGTGACTAGCAAGTCAACAGAAAAGGTTGACTGTGGATAGATAAAACTTGGAGACGGGAAGAGAGAACGCTATGAGTAAGAGTGCTGTTCCCCTTTTAAACCATGTGCCGCTCACAGCGGTAGCAGAGAGATCGCTCTCCCAGACTTCTCTTGAAAAAACAATTCCACATGTGCCTGAGCGAAAAACCCGCCTCGCACACTTGCTGTTATTTACGAAGTGCTGACACCAGGGCCTGAAAGAATTAGTATTCTGTTAGGTAAATGTTTTCCTCTGGGTTCCTTCTCAGCAACAGTTTGCAGATGTTTGGGCGATACAGAGAGAAAGTGCGTTCCCATTGCAGAGCCAATGAAAAAAGCATGTCAAAAAAAGTTATTCTCGGCCGAGCTCTGACAGTGATCTATGACTTCTCACTGCCTACTCACTGCCTTACCATCCCCAACTTCAGGGCTGTGTTTCGGCTGCCAGAGATTTTACACTGGCTCTGTTAAACCCAAAGCTGTTTTTCCCCCTTAACACATCATTTTTTTTTATTATTTGTAAGAGTTGGATGCACCTGGCTAGAGTCCAACAGCAGATGTGTTGGCAGCGTCGTGGCAAAGTAGCAGATTTCACACCATACGGCCCTTTAGAGACAAAACCCCAAAACCAGGATGACAAAGGTCTTGATGTTTAGATTTGTTTATCCAGCTGAAGATGTGAAGGTATGCCCTAGCACTGGCTTAGCTAATATAATCTTTTAGCACGCATCTCTAGAGACTGCGCTCATGAGCGCTTCGTTTTATGAATTGACAATATTTTGATATTTTATAGTCATGTTTACAGTGAACTTTAGAAAGCAGACATTGAAAAGCTGCCAGGCCTGTTTGAATAGAATTAAACATATGTTCTGAAAACACCTGCGCAACACACACACACACACATATATACACAGAGGAGACGTAAAATGACCTGGACGTGTTTATGAGTGCAGAGGTCTGTCCCTGTTGGCTGCTGGTGGAAGCAGACGGTATTCCAATCATTAATACTAGTGTAGAGGTTCAGAACTGTGGAGGAGAAAACATCCTTATCAGCACACAGGACAAAGCTCTTCCAGGACGAATGGCCCGCCGCCGGGCAGATGGAGAGATCTTATCTGAGCCGTGGATTGCTGCAGTCAGGGTGGGAAAAGGCTCGGTTTAAAGGCCAGTTAAAGTGGACACGGTCTGAGCTGGAGAGGGCTGGCTGAAGAATAGCTCTTCCCATTCATAAGGCTTTGAAACAGCTAGCTAACAAAGACCTGTTTCAGGCACTACCTGGATTTTTTTTTTTTTCATAATGGAATATATGGCATGGTATTTTTGATGAAATTTAAAGTGATTACAATTATTGGTAACACTTTACAATGCATGAACACTAATATGCTTTAATTCAAGATAATCTTGAGGTGAATGGTTAAAGAGGTGTAGAGGTTGTATTTACTTTCTAGTTTATAAAGTTATAAATATTATTTATTAATTGCAAAATATAATTTGCATATACTTTTTAACCCCAAATGCTCGTCTTGCACTATCTCTGTGATGTGCAATGCATTAGCCTAAGTAATAACGTCGAAAGGTCATGCATAAGGCAGATGTACCAACCCAGTGTAAAGCGAAAGTGCAAAGATTAAGTCAAATGCCATTTGCAAAAAAAAAAACTTAAAAAAAAGGTAAAAACAAAGATGTCAGACGATTTTGAAGTTGTAGGAGAAAATGAGATGGAGTTTTTCACCCTATAGGCTACTCTACCTTTTTGAACCGGAACACGTGTGACTTTTCCAACGTGATTGCGTAGTGCGTGCATCGCAGAGCTAGTGCAAGACGAGAATTTATGGTTAAAAAGTATATAATTTTTAAAAAAGAAAATTACTGAATGTTTCGCTAGATAAGACCCTGATTCCTCGGCTGGGATCGTGTAGAGCCATTTAAAGCTGGAGTGAAACTACAATTTGGACCTTCAACCCATTGGTTCCCATAGTCTACTACTATTGAGAAAATACTGGAATGTTTTCCTCAAAAACCTTAATTTCTTTTCGAGTGAGTAAATTATAAGGAAATTTGAATTTTGAAGTAAACTAATCATTTAAGAAAAAAGTTGAGCTGAATTTTTGTGCCATCTAGTGGTTTTTATGAAACACGAAACGCCTTTAGCCCTGACAGGTAAAATTATAACAAATAATGTCAACTCTAATAAATATTTCATGTGCACATATTATTTATGTGGTGATGGTGAATATAGCGATGTAATAAAATGGCTATATTATTTTCATTGTATTATTTATTTTACTTTTGTACATTGCTTGGCTCGAAAAATTCGGTGGTGTTTTAAATTTATAGTGTCATCATGTTCTCCGCTCGCTTTATCCATGATCTCGGGGTCTACCTTTTCTCCTCATTGGATCTGATTTCCGAGATAATGGATTTTTCAAATGTTGGAAACGTTTTGATTGCTGCAGGCCAAGTTCTTCCACGTAAACCGACGATCACTTCACTGATAGAACACAGATGGACTGCTGATGATCTGACTCCAGCTCACTAACAGGTGAGATTGGAAGCGGCAAGTTTAGCGCGTTTAGTATTTCGACGGCTTCCCACATTCACTTCTTCAGGTGTCTTTTCTTTCTGTTCTTCTATGTTTTCTTCTTTCCCTCGCCCTCTCCTTCCAATAGTTTCAGCTGTGGGTTCCCGGAGTAGCTGTAGGTCTGTGAGCGCCAGAGGCATGAAAAGCGAGACGTGTTTTTCCTCCGCTCTTTACAAAAGAAAGGGCCTCGTTCGTGGTATTGCGTCGAGGGATGGTGTCTCTCTCTGTACTCAATGAGAACAGGACCAGACTAATTTGAAGCCTAGTCTGCCGCTCACATGCGCTTATCAGAGGGATTCATTATTTTAGTGAGGCCAGCGCTGGATGGTGATAGATAGATGGACAGAAGGTGGAGAGAGAGAGAGAGAGAGAGAGAGAGAGAGAGAGAGAGAGAGAGAGAGAGAGAGAGAGAGAGAGAGAGTGAGAGAGAGAGAGTCACTGTTACACCTGTCAGGGGCAATCAACATTACCCACAATAGAGAACGGTAAACAAGGATGCAGGACTGCACACCCTCACACACAGTCACAATTATGCACACATACACCTACTTGAGCACACAAAGAGCAAACACAAACACAAACCACAAATGCAAAGCACTGGCAGTGACAGATGTTGGCAGGGAATTGGGTGGGAAAAGAAACACTTTCATTTCTTACTGCGCTTCATTCGGCTTTCATGGTGCGGATGCTACGAGGGAAAAGATGGGAAGAGAGAGCGCTGGCCTGCCTATCTCACGGCACACTGGGCTCCAGGCCCAATATATGGTGGCTCCTCTGCCTTCTGTTGCTTTATCCTCAAATATAAATGGAGGCATTGGTGCCAAGCTAGATTAGAAGCGAAGTGGAAACACAGAAAGACAGTTTGTCACTAATCAGATGTTTGTGTTGGCTCGAGAAGCTATATTTGTGTTTGTAAAAGTGAGCAATTGCTTTGATAGTGTTGGACGCTCAGTTGTAGAAAAACAAGGGAGATCGTCATGATTGTCATAGTTCTCATGTCTATAGGCAGGTTTATGAGTTGCATTACTCATGCACTGTATTATGCTTACAAACGGAAGAGAGGCTCCCATCATGTAGGACAGAGGAGTGGGATGACAGAGTTCCCAGAGCTTCAAACGGCTGCTGTTTCTCTGCAGGTGCGCGCTCTATCATTCGACCACCTGGTGGCGCTAAAGTACAGGACAAACACGCACTTCTCCTCTTTCAAACTGCTTTAAAGCCACCGATAACACTCCATTCTGAAACATCACAAAGAAAATATGCGAGGCTAAAACTTTTCAATTCCTTTTAAAGGGAAATTCCAAGAGATTTGAAAATGACACTGACTTATAAATGTAGACTATTTAGGCAGTTTTATAATACAAAGAATAAGAGCAGATATTTTGCCTTTAACGTTTTATAATTTTTATATTAATTAGATCAAATATAAATTAGTATTATTAAATTGCTTTTCTTTTTTAATAAATATCTGCAGATTCGGCAATATATTTTAACCGTACAACATGTAGCTAATCTTAATTGACTGCAGGTGAAAATGAGAATAATATGCTTTCCACTATAAATCTTACTACTACTACTACTAATAATAATAATAATACTTTGTTTTAAATGTTATTATAATACGTTGTTTTTATTATTATGACATAAACAGTTAGTATAAGTGAACAAATTAACAATAATTGCATTATTTTATACCATATATTTCTTCCACCTTATTTGTTTCCTTGGGCTTTTAACATATATTTATAAAAAAGAATCCCTTATTTATACATTTTTCTTCACTTTTTTTGATTTCCTGCGCAAATTGCTGTCTGTCACCGGTCATGAAGTCACTAGCCCGTCTTGTGCTCTATAGTGATATTATGATGTAAAATCGGCAACATTATTTCCACTTGTTATTCATTTTCAGGATGAAATAGACTAAAAAAGTGTAGTTATGAGTAGAATTGTTTTGTGATGTGCACATCAGTATTTGGATATTAAAATTAAAATGCCTTCATGTCCAAAGTTAAAACAATGTAATACTGTCCACAAATATTTCCTTTGGCAAATCCTACAAAAAAAATCCTGAGGTTTGCTAATGCCTAAAAAACAATTGAAATTGAAAATTGTTCATAATGTGCGTTCGAGTGGCCAAATGATTTTTTTTTTGCTAAACTGTCAGTTTACTTAATTATTCGTGATGAAGATTTAAAAAAAGACCTCACTTGATGGAATGAATTAAATTAAAACACATCCCTCACACATAATGAAAAGAACAGCTTTTCACAATAATATATTTATTTGTATTACAGAACATTTTAATTAACAGTCAGTCATTTACAAAATCCTCCTGCTTAAACTTAACTTATACCATCATTTCTTCTGTGTCTTGTCATTATACATTGAGCATCTCCTGAGCTGTTGGCTGCCCACTGTCACCATGGAGACTGTAAGGCTCTTTAGCTCATATAAGGGAGATTAGATGTAGTCATACAGATGATGGAACCACAGATGCATTTTATAAAGAAAGCAACTTTGTTTTTGTGTCTATACAGTACATCATACAGTGCGGTACTGTGTGTGTATGTTGGGGTGTGTGTTCATATGCATTCACATGCATGTGATGTGACAGGGGTGAACTCAACTCCATTCAAACCCAGTACGGTGAGCTCAGCAGGAGATGCGGCTCACACACTCCCCACACATACACACACTCCGTGCGCCATCAGTCCCCGTCTCCGCAGAGCTGCCATGCTAATCATTTAAACAGCACAATCAAAGCAAATAAGATGTTTCACGTGGGGAGAAAAAGACGGGGAAAGTGATTATCAGTGTTTGTGAACGTGACAGAACTGAAGGGGACTTTGATTTTGAAATCTTTTCCAGTTAGCAGTGACTCCTGGTGCCATTGCATGAATAAAAGTTTCGAGAGAGAGAGAGAGAGAGAGAGAGAGAGAGAGAGAGAGAGAGAGAGAGAGAGAGAGAGAGAGAGCCTTATAAACTCTGAGTCTTTGGTACTTTAATATTTTATTTTTCAGGTTATAAATGCATTATCTTAATCATGTGTGCCTTTAGCACACTAAAATGGACCACGTTCACATACAAATGCAGTTGAAATAAAAATATAACTCCTTCCAAACAAAAAACAATCACGTCTAACAACCACGCTGGAAGGTATAAATAGCAAATGTTTATCTTCTCCAGTAGGTTTTTAATCACGATGTTGGGTTTGTAGACTAATTTGTTTAATCGTATACACTTCCTGCCCGATTCTGTTGAGGTTAGCTAATAGAAGCATTTGAAGTATAGCTTCACAAAAGGAAGGATCTGTGTGAATGCTGCTATCACCCATGTGTGAGAGAAACTACTTAAAACAATAAATAGCAGACTGCATCTCAAACTAGTGCTAAACTGATCTCTTTAATGTCAAACACCCCAGTTTTTATTTAACGTTGCTGCTATCCACCGAGTGCTTTGTTGGGGAAAAAAGGCAGTTGCACTCAACAATAAACAGTTTTTTTTTTTAGCCTGGATGGCACAAACGTGAGCTAAGTTGGTCCCAAGCGTATGTCAAAATCAGTGTGTATGTGTGTGTGTGGCACCGCTGTGAATAAATGATGCGTGTAATCAGTGTATTTACTTACAATGTGGCAGTGGCACCTCTACATTCACTTTTTGCATTTTTTTCCCACTTCAGGAGAAAACAGATCCTCTCCACCAACCACAAAAACAGAGCTTTCTCAACTTAACTGCCTCACTGTACATGTAATTTACTAGAAAGGCTGTGTTCAGAGTCTTTAGTGGTGCAGATCCACAGATATGTTTCGGAGAAAGCGTCACTGCTGCAGAGTTTCTCCATAGCATGGAGAGAGAGAAAAAATCTTGACACACTCCCAGTTTAGTGCCATGTTGTACCTTTGGTCAGGCTGTTGGCTCCCTCAGTTGGTTTTCAAGGAATTGTTAGTAAAAAAAACAAATATCACAAAATGGGTAAATTGTTGGGTTCGTTGACGTGTATTTCTAGTAAACTATTTCCGTCCCTTGAGAAAATAGCTCTCTTAAAGTAGTCCCTCAGGTTTATAGAGGAATGTATTCAGCTAAATATTCTGGGAAATGGTTGAGGGTTGTTACAATTAATGAAAAACAACACTTATAAATTACTAAATAATTTATATGAAATGCAAATGTATATCTGTATGTGTTTGTTCATAGACTTTATCCATGCAGCTTTAGAAATGTGATTCAGATCAGAGAAATCACAAGCTCCACCAGCCAAAATGTTCTTGAAAGAGCGGTTAGTCAGAGTCCTGTTTGTTTATTTAAACCTAACTGGTAATTATGGCTCTGAATTGTACAGAGCTTAAGCCTAAATTCTGCAGCATCTCTCAACCAGTCATTTAACGTCCATGATTATGCTGTCGCCGATCGCTGCAGGGCTGGAAAAGGGCCGTTCCATTCCAGTGGCGGTTGTGTGTCTCTCCAGTCTCTGCTGCATCTTTGACCAATCATGGAAAACTAACATCACTTTAAAACATATTTCTACCATATTTAAATGAGTGAATTTTGTTACAAAATCCTATAATTACAATACATGTATTTTGTTATGCAATACTGTGCCTCGGGGTTGTAAATTACACCCTGGTTCAAGTATTAAGAACATAAGCTTTGACTTTCTTTGCTTTGGTTTTATTGAGATGCTGAAATCTGAATTTTGAGAGCAGCCCTCTGACTCTCTCTGAAGTTCCATGATCCTGAATGTCCCTCCACCTCACTGACCCGTACCTGCAAATTCACATTTAAAGGCCTACGGCACAGTTGCTTTGACCTCCATCTTTGCAAACTAGGCTGAGATGTCAGTGTGTTTTCAGCTCTCAATATAAAGTTTAATTGGGGTACATCAAAATGATTTGCAATATTTATTTATGATTGACTGAATGGGCTTCTGCTTTTTGTCAATATTTATATTTATGTATTTGGCAGATGCTTTTTTTCTGATTACCATTAAGTTATTCATGCTCAGTTCATGCATTCCTTGGGAAAATGTCATATATTAATGTTTTTGGAGGATTTTTATCACTGAGGGAATTTTTGGTTACACTCTATACACTCTAATTTAAGGTGTGCTTGTTATACACTAGTTATACACTAGTTATACATTTATTTCCGGAGTAATATAAATTAATTACATTTACTTACTATAGGGTTTGGGTTAGTATTATGGTTTGGTTTAGGTTTTTTTTCCTGAAATTGCCAGCATAATTTAAAGTTATTATGTAACGTAAAAACACCGTAAAATAAACTTTACCAAATTTTTAATGCCTCTTTATTTCTTATGCGTCTTTTATGATTATTTTTTAAATAATGTGTGCTATATAAATAAAGTTGCCTTGCCTAGGAATTAAGAAAAAAATATTACATCAAACATTTACTAGGAAAATGACTAAATTACTTTAGTGTGATTTTAGCAAGCTGTAACATTTCAATATGTAGGTTACATTGTTTTTCCGACCAAAGCCTTTGCTCTGATAGGCTACCGTTCAGAGTGTCATTAGCCTACTGTTTGTTTGTTTTAGGTAGGCCTATCATTTATTTTAAGAGCATTTGTATTTGTAGGGAGCATTACTCTAAAGCATCACGTTATGTTGCTTGACACCCCTGAAAACTATATGTAGCCTATATGTGTTCTCTTTTTTTACTGGAAGCTTCCTGGTTTCCACGGGTGTGCAGTTGTTTCATTGGAGATTTCCGTTCGGGATTCATTTATTTCCGGCGGAATACTAATAGCCAAACTCGAGCGATACAAAGTTTTCTGTTTCCGAGCCCTGCTGATGACCTCATCAGGAAAGCGCCCATCCTCAGTGTCTCTTTCCTTCAAACGCCAGCAGACTCGCTGAGGTAGAGAAAAGATCCGGCACAGATCTCCAAAATGAACGTGTCTCTTATGTGCGAACCCAGCACAGACCCATACTTTCTTCCCTGTGCCTTTCATCCGTTCTCATACTTCTCACATTTCTCTTTCACTCTGCCTCACTGGCTGGTTGAAAGTTGTCCTGCCTTTTATTTTCAGCAGTATTAATTTGGTGGAGTTTGCCAGCTCGGCAGTGGCGTGCTCTTCTCACTTGACGTTTTGCTGAAGTTTGTATGCCACTTGAGCTTGCCGTCTCCCTCGCTAATGATAGCGGCGCGGGCTCTCAGGGGACTGCGGGCCGCCTCGCACGGCTCCCGCGCTGGATATTTTGGGAGGCAGGAGGGAGCCTGTGAGGCACATCATTGCCTGCTCATCCTCCTTCCCTTTTCTCTTTCTCTCTCCTCTCCCTCTCTTTTTGTTGTTGTTGTATGTCTGTGCGCGCATACATTCTTGAGCGTGCGTTTTTTTTTTCTTCTTCAGACATATTTTTGATTTCTGACGGAATGATGAGAGGGGGTAAAATGAAAAAGGTGTATGGAAAAAAAGAATCCTTTTTATTAACTTATTCATTGTATATTAAATCAAGAGCTTTTTTTCTCCTTCTCTTCTTGCTTAAGCCAGATGAATGTTTAAAGAAGTAATTTACAGGGCCCCGTCAGAAATCCACATTGTGTATCACACAAACAACTGGAAATAAAGGAAATTCCAATCTAGACAGTAACATAACTGAACCGAGGAATCTCAGCGGGAGGGCCGGATAAATTATACATCAATCTGTGTTCTCCCTTGTTTAATTTAAAGCTGTTTTTAAGGCTATTGCTGGGTTCAACATCACAGAAAATGGTTCGCACATAGAGGTCAAGCTCATATTGACAAACTACAGGAGAGGAGAAAAATGGACTGAAAAAAGTAGTAAACCTGAGGATTAACAAAGCAACTAGAGGGAATAGAGTCTGTATGAATGTACTTTGCTATAAAATTCTGTCTAGATTTTGTTTTGTCTTTTTGTCCAGTAGATGTTTCTCTACTGGACAAACTGAAAAGTATCAATATACACACATAAAAGGTTTATTTATCTTCCAAGGCTCTGCATTCCTTTATTATGAGAGTATATCATCTTTTTGAATATTGTTTTTGTAAGCATTTAGCTGTTAATAAAGTTGATTTACTTTAATCCTCCCTAATGCTTCAGAATGAAAACAATGCTGTTTCTTTATTGTCTTGGCCTCATATTCATGTTTATTTTGGCTAATCATGATCAGACAAAAGCAGATTTATCCCCAGTGTCACCTGATCCTTCAGAAATCATTCTAATATGCTGATTTTCTGCTCATGAAACATTTCTTCTTATTATCAATGTTGAAAACCGTTGTGCAGCTTAATATTTTTGTGGAAACCACAAAAAGGATTCTTTTCCCAGGATTCTTTGATGAATAGATAGTTCAACATTTTATTTGAAATTAGATTTTTTTTCAACATTGATCAATTTGTTGTGTCCATGCTGAATAAAATTTCTTTCAGAGAGAAAACAATACTGTTCCCTGACCTCATATTCATTATTTTTGGTTAACTGTGATCAGACAAAAGCAATTTTTTGAGATATTTCATTCAGAAATGGATCCATTTCTTCATTTAACCCCGTTTCCACTTTTGCTATGTGCAAAAAGCAGCTTTTACATTCTGCTAAATATCTTCTCACAACTAAAAAAACGCAATTTGGGTTTGGAACAGTTGACAGAATTTAAGTTGTTTTGGATCAACTGTCCCAAACAGTCAGACAGGTGTAGGTCTAACAAAAATCTTCAACGTCAGTGAAAAACAATTCAGGTCAACTGTTTCTCCATTCCTTTCTCTCATTCCATTATTCTTCACTCTGCCTGTTGAGGTATTTCTCTTTCCTTTCCTAACATGCTCTTTGACACTCTGTCTCTCAATCGCTCCGTCTTTTCTCTCTCTGTGTGTCTCTCTTTAGTGTCATTGTGTCAGGTAGTGACAGAAAGACTCACCCACCCTGAATCTCCTCATGTCAGCTCTTATTCCCTCACAGCTCATCGCCCACACGCTGTCACACCAGCACAATTCGTGGAAGCTGATCATACCTCACCCAATCAACAGGCCACAGCTTCTGATCTAACCTGTTGCCCCGAGCCTGTTTTCTCCTGACAAGCACAGATTGACCTTTGACCTCTGGAAGAAGAGAGCTCAATTGCTCTTTTTTTTTTGGTGCTGTGGCGGTGAAGAAAGACAGAAGTTCATGGAGGAGTGATGTGGGTTGCAGAGTGATGACATCGTCCTTGTCCACCTTATGTGTTCCTTCACCTGCTGATGGTCCAGTGGGCCTTTATTTATTGCTCTTGAATAAAACGCTATATATTACATCAGGAAAATATTAATCATATAATAATTATAATAATGATAAAAACCCTGTTTACAAACAAATGCTTGGTGGTGGCACTTCCGGATAGGATAACATTTATGAATGGTACCCTAGATTTTGAAGCCCACGAAAAGCGCAAGCGACCTCTGACCCGACGCATGATGTATTGAAGAACACAGAAGAAAACAAAACACCGGTCACGAATTAGAAGTCTAAAACGAGAATTTTTTAAGAGAAACGTCGAAGGATATCGACATAAGAGAAGAGTAGCTTGTGTTTGTTGCCCAGCTGTATTTGTTTGAACCACGAGAGGCGTCTACTCTCACCTAAGCTTATACTACATGCGTTAGGTCAGAGGTCACTCTTCCGCCGGAACTCAACTGGCGTATGGTCCTTATCAGAAGCCAGTGATTATAGTTTACAAAAACGCATCGCTTCGCTTCAGAAGGCCTTCATTAACCCCCTGGAGCCGTATGGATTACTTTTAAGATGGATGGATGCGCTTTCTTGGGCTTCAAAATCTCAGTTACTATTCACTATTATAAAGCTTGGGAGAGCCAGGATACTTTTGAACACAACTCCAATTGTGTTTGACTGAAAGAAGAAAGTCATACATTTTTCTGTGTAAATTACAGGTCTTTATGATAACTTTCATTAAATTTCACAAATATTATTTAACATTGTTAGACATCGTTACGCTGCACTGCTCAAAGTCAACACTCAATGAGAACTTGGAGGTTTCTTGTATGATTTGTCTAATTCACAGTTATTTTGCTTTACTTTGTGTTATGTTCTGTGAGGGCTGAATTTACGAATGTTTTCTTGACATTGATTAAAACAGACCAGAGTTAACACAGATAAGAGACACGTCTTGCCTAAACTAAATTCTGCCCGATCAGCACTGAGATGAAGCTCACGTGAAAAGTGTTTTCACACACATGTATTGTGTTTGTGTGAGAGGTATGGTGCCCTGGGGCAGATACTAAGCACACAGACACAGGTGGATGGCACACAAGGGAAAGTCTCTGCCATGAGGAAGAATTTATAGAACCTCGCTGAAACCTGATAAACTTACATTCCCATAACATATCCGCTCCTGTGTGTGTGTGTGTGTGTGTGTGTACTTATGTATCGAATGCTTCACAATTTACCCCAAAGTCCTACAGTGACCTTTCCTCCAACCTGTCTCTTTCTTTAATCTGGTACCACTCCAAATTGAACTGCTTTGTTGACTTTTCGATCCATAATACCACATGTACTATGTCTGTGTTTGTGAAATGCCTCACACTCTTGCTTGTGGAGTGCAGTCAGTGCACTTAGCATGGCCTCTGAATTTCATTCTATATCCCTGCACATGGATGCAGAAAGATGGATAAACACACATCTATTTGTCTGCTAAGCTTATGTTTACCATTAAGATAAATATCACTATGACAGTGTAATCCTCTTCCGTCAGCCCATCCCCATTCATGCATTAGAAGAATGATTGACAGGCCATTGCCGTGTGTGTAGATTCTCAGCAGGATGTCCAGCAGGAACATTAAGCTGTTGGATCAAGCATGAAACCTCATTGCACAGCACAAATCCTGCACAAGATCTGCTAGGTACATGTGTAGTATAAAAAGGATTAGAAGAATTATTTCAACTATTTATTGAAATTCATAAATTATGGCAAAGATAGCTGTTTTGTTTGTGGTTGCGTTGGAATGGATTAGACTTCACCACAGCTTGCTTACTACTTTGTGTAATATAATAGTGTATACTAGTGATTCCCATGTCCCTGAGGGTTTTGGCAATAGGACTATATTTTTATTATTATTATTATTATTATTCATGCTTTATTAAAGCTAGAAAAGAAAAATGTTAAAAGAAAAAAATGACAAATTTCTAAATATTTTGTCAATGATTCACTGAAAAAAAATTGGGAAACACTGATTTATCGACTACTGTATGTGTGATACAGTATGTGTGATATGTATATGCAATAGGCTATATAGGCCACTATAACCCACATGTGACATATCCATAATATAATTTTCATTAACCATTTTTGGAAGAAATACAACATATTTTTAATACCACGTAGCCTATTGTTGATTAAATGTGATAAAGAGATGCTTTTAGATTAAAATACAGCTGAAAAATGAGTCTACAAGGGTGATAATATTAATTAGGTTGTGTTGCGCATCGACGTAGAAACGTGAGCGCCACCTAATTAATATTCATAAAATAATCCTTCACCATAATAGGATTCATTATGATTTCGCTTGCGTGCTAGACGAATATCTTGTTTGAAACACGTCACCTCTTCACTTCTGGGATATCAACGTCAAGTTTCAACGAATAACAGAGGTTATGTTAAATTTAAGGCAAAGGTAAATATATATATTTATGCATTAGGCTATCCCAGCGTCCTAGCTGGCACACATTCACGCTAACATCACTTTAGGTTAAATTGATAAACAATAATTAGTTATATAATAATTTAACTAAATAATGTATTTATATTATTTATGTGGACGTCACATAAACTAATTAACATTCATGAGCATGGACCTGGACCAATTTTTCACAAAATTATACCACAAACAGGAACTATTTATCTACTGCAGATATTGATCAAGTCTTGTTGGCTACAGAATTGAAACAAAGACAATCAATAGCATTGAAACCAGAAGCTTGACAATGATTGTATGCAGTGCTTGTTGAAATAAAGATTGAAAGTAAAGGTTAACTGCTGATAAGCTGACAGATTGTTTGTACTGGGAGTCATCATTAATAAATCTTAGTGGCTTTAGTGTGGACACCATGTTCAAACAATGAAGCATTTAAGAAGATTAAACAAGAAAGTATGACAATGTATTTTTTTTTTTTTTTTGCAGTGTTTGTGGAAACAGGAGATGTGAATTCTCTGTAATCTCTATTTGCAGTGTGGGCTGAGGCAACATCTATTGACATCAGAAAATATTGCTCCTTTATTGTTTACACAATAAAATAGACAATTTTTAATGTCTATCAAACCTAGATACCTGGGAGTCTCCTCTGTTTCACTCCCAAAACAGCTTCCTTGCGCTGTGCAAGCACCCACGTCTGCAAACATGCACAGATTCACACACATCAGGTTTGATGGATGAGGAAATAGATGGCAAATTGCTGTGTCCACTCTGATGGATGACATCATTTGTCCAATGTGCTGATCATGAATGCCTAAAAGTTGAGTCTCCTTTTTCCTCCTTGCTTTGTTTACCATTGATTTTCCCAGCTTGTTATGCTCCCTTTCCCTTTGAATCTAATTCATGGAAAGGACCACATGGTGAGACCCCGTCTCTACCCATCAGCCTCTGCTCCACACCATCCATCTCTATCTGAAGAGCGCTGGGCATGATAAATAAACATTCCCCCTGACACACACCTGTCATTTCTTCTAAATATTCTTCATTCTTTCAATATGAACCAATGTCCTCCATTCTGTACATTTCACTAGGGTGATGTGAGTATTTATTTCATGCCATTAGTTTTTGCGTAATGCAACAGCAGGAGGGCGACGGAATCTGTGAATCCAGTAAGAGACATTTCCAAATTCTTATAGGCCTATATTTAAACTGGCATTACCATTACATTTATAAAATATGCATTCCAAGAGAAAAAAGAACTGAGTTTTGCTTGCTTTTGTGTCACTATGAGAGTTTGTGGCAGTCATGCGTTCATATATTCATATGGGGTGCCAGCGATGGGGACAGCTGCTGATTGATGGAGAACAGACTGTTGAGGTGGCCAGGTTTATGAGCCAAGCTACATTTGAATATTGAGAGCGTGTCTGTGTCACCCACCCCATATTGAGAATTATTTGACAATGCATTATGTTCAAAACCTGTCACACAAAAATATAAGCAAGTCCTCCCTAGTGTGTGAAAATTATGGCATGAAGAATGCCCTTTTAGACCTCCACTTGGACCTTTTTCTGTCCACTCCTTCTTTTAAGAGCCCTCCAAATAAGAAGAAACGCCAAAAAGTTTGAAAACAATAATACAGTATTTTATTTTTAATGTTTTTTTTTTTTAAAGAAGTCTCTAATGCTCACTAAGGCTGCATTTATTTGATCAAAAATACAGTAAAAAAATTTATATTGTGAAATATGATTACAATTTAAAATAATGTTTTTCTATTTTAATATACTTTAAAACATGATTGATTCATGTGATGCAAAGCTGAATTTTCATCAGCCAGTTTTCAGTGTCACAAGATCCTTTAGAAATCATTCTAATACTGGTATGCTGATTTGAAACTCAGTTATCATCGATGTTGGAAACAGTTGTGCTGCTTAATATTTTCTGGAACCTGTGATACTTTTTTCAGGATTTATTGATGAATTAAACAGCCTGTTTTCACGTAAATGCGTCTACGCGAAAATTAGTTTTTACGTGCATATGAGACGCCGTTTTTCGCGTGCATTTGATACGCAGTTCATTTGCGTGTAATACATACGCACCCCACACCACTAATTCTACCCAAGCGTATAATACACACGCACCCCACACCACACCTAAACCTACCCTAACCAACCAATGCGTATCATATGCACGTAAAAACTCACTTTAGCGTAAATTACACGACAATACACATGCGTGCTATAAAGACGCATTTAGTGTGATCGGGTTGAATTAAAAGTTTAACCATTTAACACATTCTTATTGAATAAAAGTATTATTTTCTTTAAAAAAAAAAAAAAAAAAAAAAAATTGTATAGCCTATTGTTACAAAAGATTTCTATTTTAAATAAATGTTCTTAAAAAAAAGATTTATTCATCAAAGAATCCTGAAAAGTATCACGTTATAAAAAAATATTAAGAAGTACAACTGTTTCTAACATTGATAATAAATCAGCATATTAGAATGATTTCTAAAGGATCATGTGACATGAGTAACATGACAATGATCCTGAGACTGGAGTAATGGCTGATGAAAATTCAGCTTTGCATCACAGAAATAAATAATATTTTAAAGTAGCTATATTAAAATAGAAAAAAATATATTTTAAATAGTAATCATATTTCAAAATATAATTTTTTCTGTATTTTTCATCAAATGCAGGCTTGATGAGGATAGCCTATATATAAGTTGAAAATTACATAAATGTATTAAAATAAAAAATAAAAATATATATAGGCTATATATATATATATATAGCCTATAAATACATTATAATACAAAATATTAATTGTATAAATTAAATTAAAATGAAATAAATACATTAAAATAAATAATTCATAATGAATAAATGAATAAAATTAACAGCATTTAAAAGATAGAAATTATTGCTTTATAGATTTTTTTTTTTTTTTTTTTTTGTAGATTCAGGTAGGCTATCTTTCATTTCTCACACAATAACTGTATAATTCCCACATTTAATAAAACGTACAGGCCTAGAGAAAAACACCACAGACTGCATAAATAGCCTACAACACGCTGTAAAAGTTTCATTTTTGATGATTAAGATAAGATATTCACAGGTTTTTTATGTATTTATTGTATTTTATTGTTATTCTCGTTATTTAATTATTGTCACTTTTGGGTATAACTTAAATTGCTTATTGCTGACATTTTTAACTTTTTCGCCAAGTTACTTTCATGCAGCTCAGCGTGACAGAATGTTCACGGCACGGTGAGTGTGGAATCAGACAGAGTAAAGAGATTCCTGCTGACGGCTCCTGTGTAGCTCTGTGAAAGCGATCACACCCTGTTACAACGTGGAGGAGGACTTTTGTCACCACAATGAATCAGGGGAGGGAAGGAACACGGCAGAGGCTGGCGAGAGCCACTCTAGAGAGATCAAGAAGCAGTTAATGAGGAATTGTTAGATCCCTAAATTAAAGCCGGGATGTTTGTTTATACTCGACATACTAAACCCAGCACTGACTGAGAGAATTACAGTTTCTGAATGAAAAAACAACAACACATGCAATCACCGCGCACAGTCTTCCGCGATTCAAAACGACACTTCAGCAGACTAATCAGACAAAAAAGGAAAATTATGCATTCTGTAACGGGACTCAAAGCAGAATCCAGGTGGGTAGAGGAATTCAGCTCTACCACCTCAGGGGTTAACAACTAGCCAACATGCCCTTTACTAAAGGCTAATAACACGCAACCATTGACGAGTGGGCTTTTGGAAATTAATTTAGCTGCTCAACAGCTTCTTTACCAAGAGCATGAGTCAATAACATATTCCCTGGAGTCATGAAGCTTTATTTTTTACATCTGTCAGTCATGTGTAGTGTGAAGAGAAGTGGGCATTATTGACCACTTACAGAGCTTAATGGGCCCCCCAGGCCAACCCTTTCACCCTCTCACCCTCTCACCCACCCTCATTCTCTCTTTCACATGCTCGGTTTGACAATGTTTTTCAGACTGTTAAATAAAAATCTCATTTGTAAAGCAAACTAAAATTAAAAGAGGAACAAATCAAAATTAATATATTTCATACTGTACACCGTAATGTTGTAAATTTCAAATAAAGTTTAATTATAAGCATTTCAAATAAGTTTAATTTATATAGACAAAATTTTATCGAATTTAGTGGTTTTTGACCATAACATGTAAAAACAATATGAATAAATATTATTAATCATCAACCAGAATTGTATTATAGTATAATATTTTGATTATAATTTAGCAAAATGTTTTTGAAAATCAAATTAAATATAGGCCTATACATAATAAAAGCATCTCCCAAATGCATGAAAACGAATACAATGAAATTAAATTTCAGGGATGTTGTCACACTTTCTGCACAGTAGTAATTTGTCACAATGGGAACCTGCCGATATTCATTCTATTAGTAACTTGGCAGCTTTTGTAAAAATGGCTGGTCTTTTGTAAGTATTAATGGACTATTGTTAATGCTTTCACTCTTAGTTCTTCTTTCTTGGCTAACAGCCAGACTTCTTACCCAATACAATTTATCAGACCCCACTGAAACTCTCCCAAACTCAGCAAAGCAATTGTCTCTATACTGTGAGGCAAGATTTAGTAATACTCACGCAATTCTGCTCAACCATCACTGTTGTGCTTTTGACAGCAAACAAAAAGTTCAATCTTTTGTTTTACAAAGAACATAAGAAAACTACATCAATGCCGTAAAAATTGTGTGGAGGCGGGGGCTCTGATTATTTGTATACTGGTGCCATCAATTTGTCAATATAAGAAGAAATTATATTAAAGTGTAATTTAGAATGTTATAGAAAAATAAGGTTAAAATTACAGGAGCCCCTAAAGGGACATGGTGAAATAAAAGGTGGGATGGGAGACATCACAAATGTTTTGCGCTCCCATGAGAAACTTTCCATGTGTTTGCAAAATGTTTGCGTTCCCCTGAAAAACTGTTTGCTCGCAAAATGTTTTGCGTCCCCCCTGAGAAACATTGTGTTCGTTTGGAAAATGTTTCGCATTAGCCAAAGAAACGTTGTGACTGTTTGCAAAATGTTTCGCATCCCCCCTGAGAAACTGCATTTGCTCGCAAAAATGTTTCACGTCCCCCCTGGGGAAACATTGTGTTCGCTCACAAAATGTTTCGCATTAGCCAAAGAAACTTCGTGTTCGTTTGCAAAATGTTTCGCATTAGCCAAAGAAACTTTGTGTTCGCTCGCAAAATGTTTCGCATTAGCCAAAGAATATTTGTGTTCGCTCGCAAAATGTTTCACATTAGCCAAAGAAACTTTGTTTGCTCGCAAAATGTTTCACGTTCTCCCTGAGAAACTTTGTGTTTGCTCGCAAAATGTTTAGTATTAGCCAAAGAAACTTTGTGTTCGCTCGCAAAATGTTTCGTATTAGCCAAAGAAACTTTGTGTTCGCTCGCAAAATGTTTCATGTTCCCCCTGAGAAACTTTGTGTTCGTTTGGAAAATGTTTTGCATTAGCCAAAGAAACATTGTGGCTGCTTGCAAAATGTTTCGCATTCCCCCTGAGAAACTGCATTTGCTCGCAAAAATTTTTCACGTCCCCCCTAGGGAAACATTGTGTTCGCTCACAAAATGTTTCGCATTAGCCAAAGACATTTTTTGTTCGCTCACAAAATTTTTCGCATTCCCCCTGAGAAACTTTGTGTTCGCTTGGAAAATGTTTCGCATTAGCCAAAGAAACTTTGTGTTCGCTCGCAAAATGTCTCGCGTTCCCCCTGAGAAACTTTGTGTTCGCTTACAAAATGTTTCACGTTCCCCCTGAGAAACTTTGTGTTCGCTTGGAAAATGTTTTGCATTAGCCAAATAAACTTTGTGTTCACTCGCAAAATGTTTTGCATTGGCCAAATAAACTTTGTGTTCACTCGCAAAATGTTTCGCATTGGCCAAATAAACCTTGTATTCACTTGCAAAATGTTTTGCATTGGCCAAAGAAACTTTGTGTTTGCTCGCAAAGTGTCTCGTGTTCCCCCTGAGAAACTTTGTGTTCGCTATCAAAATGTTTCGTGTTCCCCCGAGAAACTTTGTGTTCACTTGCAAAATGTTTTGAGTTCCCCCGAGAAAATTTGAGTTCGCTCGCAAAATGTTTTGCATTCCCCCTGAGAAACTTTGTTCACTCACAAATGTTTCATGTTTTCGAGTGAACGCAAAATTTCTCTGGGTAACGAAAAACATTTGCTAGAGAACGCAACTGTTTCAACGGACAAAGACTTGAAAATCAGACTTATTTTTTTATAAAATTATTTTTTTTTAAATATTTTTGCTGTTGTTTGTTTTAATCCCACTTATCACGAAACAACCTGCCAAGAAATGTATGACCTTTAAATTATACTTAGTCTTAACCTTTTTATTCATTTGAAGTTATTATACGTATACGAGTACATCAATTTTTCTTTAAGGAAAATTCTGGAAATTCTGGCTGACTGTGTAGGAAGGCATCTTGTTGTCTGTGCTCATATGGCCATGGACACAATTACTGTGGTTAAAGCTCCCAGGTAAGCAAATATGTCATTATACGAAGCAAACATGAGCAACTCAACAGTCGGAAGATGTACACAAGCCCTCAGTTTCTTCCCCTTTTAAAAACTTTTCTACCTTTCGTTCTGCATGCCCTGAAAAAGTCAAACTAGTTGTAAAATCCCTCTTCTTGCCCGCAGGACAGAAATCACCTAGCCACATGCCTGGTGGGCTTGCTCTAAGCTGAGCTGGTTTGAAATGCATGATTGCCATTCTCCAAACTCTCACTATTCCTCCGTTTCACTCTTTGTTGACACACAGATAAATGAGTAACACATCAAAGGGAGGCGGTCGTACTCTCTTTCGACCCACAGCACCGGTTCCCCCCTACCTCAATCTTCTTTAATTTTGCAGATAAAATCAAAGAGCCTCATTTTCACCTCTTCATTTGAAGCAAGGCGCTGGACCATGGTGCTAAGAGGAAAATCAATCCGGACTAAGTGAGAGATCAAACTCGATATGTACGTTTAGGATTCAAGTGACAGTATCTTCATTACGCCAAACATACCTATCAGCAAATGATGCACGAGGGACACGCTTGGAACTGTCAAATAGCATTTCAACCTGTCCAAGAAATCTTTTCAAGTCATTTTTAATGGTTTTGAGCTACAGTGAATGGGCTAAAAATTTAATTAGTGCATTTTTAACATCCTATACTAACGGCAAAGTTATTTTTCGTTCTTCGTTTGCCTTTTCAGTGGTATCCACCTTGTTTTTCAAGGGAAATAAGCTATTTTCTGTGAATGTTTGAGACTTCTGATTCTATTGCTGCTATAGGGAAATACCAAGAAGAATTAACAAACTGTTGTAAACAGTATTTACAGTATTACAGTAACTATTTGCACTACAAACCAGTGCGTTTATAATTACAGCAATGCATTAAAATAATGTTAAAAAATACCAGTTTCCAATATCAAGCTGCTGTTTTGTACCGCTAAAAATAACTAGAAGCGGGTGACATTGGAAGCCAGACACATCACGTTTCTAAATTGCTCTTTAGAAATTTTAGCCTGCTCTCACATTAAATATTAGCTAGTTGGCGAAAATCCCGATGCTACACATGCAGCGATTAGATGAATATGTAAATATGTGGTGTGTGCTTTTCTCTCAAAAACAAAATAAACAACAACAACAAAAAAATACAGTGGTGAGAAAACAGCAGTTAAGAAAGCATTTGATCATAGTGATGTGGATATCTCTGCAATTCGACACTTTGGTCAAGTCACACTTATATGCAATATATTGATTTAAAGGCACACTGCCGAACTTTTGGCCACTAGTGGCGCTCGACCTGTAATTTTCACGTCTAGCGCCCCTAGAGGCCACAAGCGCCACAGCACTGTCGCAATAGTCAACCAACAGTCAACCGGTCAGCCTTCCATGTCTTTAGATTGTGTGTGCAGACAGTAGTTGACTTGTTGGTTGGAGAGAGATAATCGACTCACTATTGAACAAAATAATAATTTAAATATAAGATGAATAATATAAATTATATAAAGAAAATAATTGAACAAAAGTAAACAAAAACAATGTCTGATGTAAGTCGCATAGACAAGGGGTGCCCAATCCTGCTCCTGCCGATCGTCAGTCCTGCAATCTCCAAAACAAACACACCTGATGCAAACAATTAACGTCTTCAGGATCTCTTGAAAATTAGAGACAGGTGTGTTTGATTAGGGTTGGAGATGAAATCGGCAGAGCTGCCAACTCACGCATTGGCCGTGAGACACACGGATTTGATTTCTCACGCTGAAGTGTCAAACCGGTCGGTCAAATGCCTGGAAGATGAGTTTATCTATAGATCTCCCTGTTGAGCCACTCGTGATCGACTATTTATACCGCGAATTAGTTAAAATCTCCCGGAATCTACAGCGACCGTGCATGCGAGACACGGAGACAGAGACTGCTCCGAACCGCGTCGCGCGCACATGGCAGAGAGGGAGAGTGAGCGAGAGACCTTGCGTGTACAGAGAGCGCCTGGCTCGTCCTGGCTTTGAATGTGTCACTCTCCCTTTTTCTTTTTTTTGTGTCTTCTGACAAAACCTTTGCCTTCTTCCTTGTAGCTGTTGGTTCGGCAATGACGAAAACATACAGACGGCAATCAAACGCGAGTTGAGCTCTCACGTCAGAATCTGGGGGCGGTGGGGGAAGTGCCGTAAAGCGGTCAAATTTTGTAGTTCTTTTTGTGCTCGGGTTCCTACCCGCAACCCGAAGTTACATATAGACAGTAAAAGTGACACAGACACTGTCAGGCTATGGCAGACGTGTCATTCAACCTATTGTAAGTCGATGTACCATCTCAAGGGTTTTAGTAATATATTATAAAGGTTGAAAAGTTCCGCAGTGTGCCTTTAAAGCAAGCAGCTTTACAGTATTAAACATGAAAAACCAGTGTCAGTGAATCTTTCAATTAGATTTAGAGCTTCAATGTCTACTACACTGTTAAAGTGCCCCTATCATGGATTTTTAAAAATGACCTTTCATGTAGTGTGTAGCTCTAAGTGAATGAAAACATCCTGCAAAGTTTTAAATCTGAAAGTGCACCGTATATAAAGTTATTGTCTTTCAAAAGTAAGAGTCAACTCTGAGTCAATGAAATGAATTGTTTTTCAAACGAGTCATAAGCCGGTTCGTCGTGATGTCAAGACGAAATATTAGCCCGCTCACTTATTACGCGCGCACCAGGGAAACTTAAACCTCAAACCGGCAATTGATCCTGTGGACACTGGAGAGATCATGTCGAGGAGACGCTGTGTGACACAATGTGACGGTAAACACAATTTTTTTCCCACTGCCCAAGGATTTGTTTTACCAACGTTTATGTTACATCAGTCATTCACGCTAGAGCTCGGCTATTAGTTACCTCAAACTGAGTAGTGAATCACTGAAACGTCCTGCTCGAGTCATCCTTGCGATGGAGGTTCGGGTTGAATGAATTGTTCTTCTTCTAGTGTTTCATCATCGGACTCGCGCTCGGATTGATATGGTAAAATCAACGTTGTTGTTCGTTACTGTGTTTAGTTTACAGTGTAGGAAGCCTCAGGACACACATAGCTGTCTGTGTTATGGCAATGGGAATTACGCGGTAAACCAATCCCAACAGACTGAGCTGTCTGGCCAATCAGAGCAGAGTTGCTCGCGGAAAGGAGGGATTTAGAGAGATTGATTCATCAACGAGTTGTTTGAGAATCATTGAAAATCTTGTGATGTGCAAATGTATATTATGAGAAAATTAAACAGTTTTTTGACGTTTGATGCATGTAAACCTGTTGTAGGAGACTCCAAAACAACATTAGGAAACTTTAAAAAAATCCATGATGGGGGCCTTTAAAAAATGTGGCTATATGATCAACAAGTTGTGACAACATATGTTTTTTTTCATTGCTTTAACTCATCAATATAAGGTAAGCTATTTTCAAATTTTTATAAGTTATACAAGATTCAACTCATTATTTTAAGTCAGTTTAATGTAATGTAAGATGCAAAGACATCCACGTTTATTGTACTTAAATTAAAGGCAACAACTTATTTACCGTGTATAAATCAGCTCTCCAGAATGTTGAGTGTTTGATTTTGTTCGAAATGATGTCCCAGTTCATTCTTCGATTTTGGGACTTTTATGATGTCTTTTGTTTCACAGGGGATGGTAATGTTATACATAGATTGCATCATCTCTTTTCGCTGTTAAGAAAACTGCTATGTTTTTTTTTTTTTTTTGCTTAATTCATAAAATTTCTTCCAAACAATCTTCTGCTGGAAGGAACACTGGGCTTCATCCATGTTTAGACTCCATTCACTCAAATCAAGTTGGCGGAACTTACCTCAGCATGACATCAGTGCTCCACAATCAGGAGCTTCAGGTGCCATCGTACAACCTTGGAATCAAATCAGCTATTCCCTATAGAGGAAAACAGAAACTGCGGTTTACCATGTATTTATATATTTGATTTTTTTTTTTTAAGATGCCTGCTTTAAAAACCCTGACCAAGCAGCGGAAGCCAAGAATGTCACTCCTCTACGATACCCGTCTAATGAGGCTCTATAGAAAACTTTCAGCTCAACATAATATGAATTATTTGTCATCTGTGTGTGTGTGTGTGTGTGTGTCTTCGGAAAGGTTGAGTAAATCAGGATGAAGGAAGGCCTTGACGGAGAGATGTGGCATTAGCCCGAGGGCTCGTAGCACAGTGAGGGTAGTTAGCTCACAACATACTGCCATCATTAGGACTGCAGCCGGGCCACTGCAGTCACACACACTCACAGCCCTATCAAAAACTCCCAGCGTATCAAGCAACACATGCCACCTCCCATTCGCCTGACTCCCCTTCCTCTAACTATCAAAGCATATCTTTATTTCTTCTCGCACACTAGTTTACTTTAGCACTTTAGTTTCAGTGATTGAATGTGTCTACATGTACTGTTTTTTTATGCTGTTCCACAGGGTCATAAAGTGCTTTGTATTTGGACCAAAAGCATGTCTTTGAAAATTAACATTGAAATATTAAAATGATTAAGCATTGAATGTAAAGTAATTGTTCACTTAAAAATGAAAATCCTGTCATGCATTTTTTTATGATTATGGGGGGACTTTTGGGGGGGTTTTCCACTGCGAACAGGACCTACTTCATGGTACTTTTTTTAGTACCACTTCGGTTGAGGTACCAAGCGAGCCGTACCGATACTAAAACCAGTAAAATGTGACGTGTAAACACTATAGATCACTGATTGGTCAAAGAGAATCGTCACTACCAGCATCATTGGATTTACGATTCAAGACACCAAACCTGCAAAATTTAGGGTGTATTCACACCTGCCTTGTTTGGTTTGATTGAATCGAACTCTAGTTCGTTTCCCCCCTTTGGTGCGGACCTTTTGGGCAGGTGTGAATAGGCCTACAGCAATCGAACTCGGGTGCGGACCAAACAACCGAACCGAGACCCAGCTGAAGAGGTGGTCTCGGTACGGTTCCAAATGAACTCTGTACGGTTCATTTACGGTGTGAACATGAACCGACCCAATTGCAAGAAAGCACTGCGCCTTTGAGTTAACAGGCTTCCGTAGTCAGAGTTGCGTTATGGGAAAGTGAGCTGTTGTACTACATTTGATAAAATGAGTCGTGGTTTGACCTGGAGCTTCGAAGAGACGAGCTGCCTTATCAGACATCCCAAGTTTCCCGGAAGTTCCGGGAATCTCCCGCATATTGATAGCGTCTCCCTGAAGCCCGCAAATTAGTTCAAATCTCCCAGATTCTGGAGCGCGTAAGCGAGACAGAACATACTGCGCACAGCGCGCGCACGGCAGCCTCACGAAAGCTAGTCGCACATCGTCCTCTTCTCAAAATCCGAATTACAACATCGTATAGATGGCATTGTATCATATGATACTCATTAGTTTCTTCATATTGCATTTGTACAGAATAACACAAAATTTGTAAAAGAACTAATATTGCTGTATGAAATATCTCCATGCTGAGCCTTTTTTGCACTTCCTGATTTCCCTACTTGAGAATCCTTGTCCAATGAATGGACGACCTTAGCACACGTGTGGTTTTGTTTACAAATTTTGGTTCACTTGCAAAAAGAGCAGTGTGAAAGCGAACCGTACCAAAAAAAAACAAAAAAACATTTTATTTGGTCCGGACCAAAGCAAGTGAACTATCGGACTTTCCTGGTGTGACACCCTTAAATAGCTAGCAACAGCCACCGCAGTATCATTTGTTAACACAACTTTTTTAAACGACTTGCTTTAAACGACCGTCGTACGCAACTTGAAAAAAGGAAAAGGAATGACTGTATCGTGGTCAGTAGATGATTATTTTTGTCCATATCAACCAGCCCTATTTCTAGAAGAACCACACAATGAATGGAAATGTTGAATGGTGACTATGGTGGTCATTTTGGTCAAGCTATTTTTTTTCCCAGTATATAACAACCTAAATTTCTCTTTCTTACACAAAGCTATTAAATGGCTTCAGAAGACTTGGAATACAGGGCACCAGATATATAGTTTTGAAATAATTTGGTGGTAAATTTTTGTCCCTTTTTGGAGCTTCTCAGCCCCTGGTCCCCATTCACTTTCATTGCATGAAAAGAGCAGCGTGAACATTCCTCAAAGCATCTTCCTTTCTGTTTCACGGAACAAAGAATGTCATACAGGTTTAAAATTACATAAGTTGAGATGCTGATGTCAGAATGATATCATTTTTGGGTAAGACACAACTCAGACACCCAATCAAATAAATATGAAATGCATATTTTTGTTGTAATAAGTGCCTGAGGTGTGTAATATGGAAGCCTGCAGCTGATACTTCATATATCTGCGTATTTCCCTCATTGCATTTGATTGTAAAGTGTGACACATAATCACGGCAGCAGTGAAGGCCCCATCATAAGCCCCTCAGCTCAGAATTACCATTCTGCTGTCAGTCCATTTCTCATCTGTTCCTCCACCCAAAGCTGTCCTGTCATCCAGCAGATTCGGGCCACCAGCAACACTCATCTCATTACCAAAGTACACAGTGCCTCTGTGGGATTCCGGCCCTGTCTCTGTCTCCTCTCTCAAACACACATATACACTCAAGTTGTTGTTTTTTTTTCTTCCCTGAGCTTAAAAAGTATAGAGTCTCCCAGGAAGTACTGACAGCTTGAGGCGACAACCGGATGAAGTGACAGTAGGAAGCCACTCATTATGATCACCTCTTCCTATTTCTCTCCTTTTCCTCTTTTTCATTTCCACCTTTTTTCCTCTCTCCTGTGCTTGATCTACTTCCCCCTTGACCTGGTCATGATTTATTAACCAACACGTCCATGTCATTCCTGCCACAGAGGAGAGCAGCGGACCACTCCATAACATCATTCCTATTTCTCATGCCACTCAATATACACTGCTGTCTTTTCTCTACTATTGTACGGTTGTTGTGTGCTCTGACAACCAAACATCAGAACTGATGGAGCATGGAGGAAGAGGTTTTTCCCCCATAGTATTATGTGCTTGGCATGTTCATCACAGGCTACATTTGCAAATGTTATGTAAGCTTACCAAAGACGTAAGGTCATGTGACTAAGTCATATCCCTTCAGACCCTACAACACGCAATGTATCAAATGACCAATTAACCTTTTTCACATTTCAGGGTTTCTCAGAAGCAAAAGTCGTCAAAGGTAAACTTCTATAGCGGTGAATGAGAGAATCCATTAAATGTATTGTTTGTGCTCCCATTTGCTCAAATAGCAAAAGAAAAACAACACAATATAGTATTTCAACCTTCACAACTTTAAAAAAAAGAGGAAAATATGTAAAGAGATTGATAATGGCATTCAGAAGAGATAAAGATGCCAAATTTACTGTTACGCCCACAGCCATTGTATTAGAAACACCCTCACGGCAACTAGTCTTTTTTGTCATTTGATACAAAGGTAACATATTACAAAGTATAGTGTTATAAATGTACATACATAAAAAAATAAAATAAAAAAAAATTCACCCTTACGCTGTTCTAAATCTGTATGAAAAATATGTGATGGAAAATTTATATTTTATAAATAAATTATTCCTTAAAGGGGAATTAAGGAAGAATAACTCCCATCTAGCGGTGAAATTGTATTTTGCATTCAAACGCGTTTTCACATGCGTGTTGCATCTACGGTAGCCGTTATGTACCAAAAAGCCATGACAGAGTGTCTTCTAATAGCACTTCGTCGAGTTTTCCTTCGGGTGAACAGGTTTGTTATTTCAAACAAACTTCAAATTGACAACGAACAAACGAATGTTACAGTAGCCTATGAATTACTGAGTGTCAAAAACATGAACTATTGTAATTAGTAGTTTTGTTTACTCGTTATATTTTCTGACGTACGTGCATTGTTAGATATCATCATCAGATGATTCAACAGTAGGGAGAGGAAGAAGTAGAGGTAGAGGTAGAGGAAGAGGACAGAGGCAGTGGATCAGTGGGATCTAGGTGAGGAAGAGGAGGAGAGCGAGAGTCAATACAACGACGACAAAGATGCCCGGCAGCTACAAGAGACGATCTTGATAGAATTTAAAGTTTCCAAAGGCAGAGGAGAGAAGCGACCGAGGTTTGTACAATTTATGTGGCTAGCAGTAACTGTAGCAATTCATTTTCATTCTCTGTACAATCTTATGCACGTAGCAAAATATTCACAACTTGAGCTAATTGATTGTTTATGAAAAAAGAGCTATAGGAAAATGTTTAAGAGAGCAATGTTTTCTTTTGCGTCAGTTACGTCACGCTGGCTCTGAACGAAAACGCGTTGGCGTTCTTTTTGTCCCTCTCTGCTTTTATAGTTTTTCAAGATGGCGGAACTACATGGAAGCATCCGTGGACTTACCAAGGGGGTAATCCATCGACCGGAAGTTGAAGCCTGCCGCGTGCCGCCATCTTGTAGCAGAACTTCACTTGCGTTAGCATTCCCATTGACTCCCATTCATTTTGGCGTCACTTTGACAGCGAATAACTTTACATCTGAGGCGTTTAAAGACTCCATTTGTCCATTATTTATTTCTAAAGACACACGACAATGTATAAAGGGCTCCATTACCTTCTATGTTACATTATGGCCCCGTAGAAACAGTTTTTGTAAAAATAGGCTAACGATTGCGTCATAACCACTCGACGCTCTGTCGCACAGTAGAGAAATTACCGTACAGACAGGAGGAAAAGCTCGCAGGCAATCAATGCATTAACTTAATATGGCGTACTGGCGTTACATTTTAAAATAAATACTATACAAATTACTTACTCCTGCTCACTCACGCCAAAGAACTCTTTGCTCAAGCTCGCCGTCTCTGCAAGATCAACGTTGGCAGTTTTCACGCACAGCTACTAGAATATTTACATCTGTCAGACAGGGTGCTCACGTCATCAAGCTAAGTTTGAGTCGGTTTGAGTCTGCGCGTCAGGAACGGAAGTGCTAAAAAATCGCTAAAAATTGGCTTCAACTGTCTCAACTGAGTTCCAATGAGATGGCTCTGTCCACTTCTTATACTGTCTATGGGACTTACCCGTCCCATGTAAATAAATATAATAAATTCTTCGTTTACGAGGATAAATCAGATAATTGGCAGAGGTATTTGTACACCATTGGGGACATATTTATGAATAAAATTATTGATTTTAGATAATAAATTACCTAAAAAGTTACTTATAGTCCCTTAATTAAGCACTATTATGAAAGTCATAAATTGACACTTTGTTGAGATGCCATATCTGAAATTAGATCTTTTCAAAAGTGTTCAAGTCACTAAAAAAACATCATAAGAAATAAGTGTCTTAATTAGTTAGGTCCAGAAAAAAAAGTTTAAAGCTCGCTTGCACAATAACTATAAAGATACACCAGGCAGTATACATGTAAAGTATATATTTCTATATAAAATCAAGATTTCTGAGAACATAAACAACACTAAATGTAAATCAGTCCAAAACCTATTTGACCTCTTTGGTCTCTCAGAAAATGTTTCTTTGAACACAAACAAGTAATAACTCATTTGTTTGACATCCTCTTGAACAGATCTTCCACAGATCGCTGTCATTCACAGAGATGGAGAAGAATACAGCGTCTAATTTAGAGAAAATACAACACACTGAAAGAGTACCTATGAAGTGAAAGGAAATTCACTGAATTCAAAAGGTAAATTGATGGTTCTTCCAAGGTTAAGAGGGAATCCTAAAAGACAGCATCACAACACAACAACAGAGAGTGGAGTTGTGTAGAAGAGCAGGCAGTGGTAGTTTAGTAAATGGACACCCTGAGTGCATCCTTTGGCAATAAAAGCCTTATTTATCAACCTTGAACAGGCAGAATGCATATTTTCAGAGAAAGTGCTTAAAAAAAGTGGATGGGATCTGTGCTGGCAAACTAAACACAGCCCAGTGTCTGTGTGGATTACGGATTGCAAAATGAATCATTTAAATTGAACGTTTTTTAATGATACACTGTTGAAAGTTCACACACCACAATGTGAATTACAAAATCCATGTATATATAAATAAATGGTTATTCCTGTTGCAATAATACAGATTTTGAGACGAAAAGATACATGTGGTCTCACACCAAATATTATTTCACAGGCAGCTTACACTAGACAACAAAACAATATTTCTCAAAGCTGCATCAAAATACAACTGCATATAAAATATGGATACAAAAGTATGAATAATTCAGAGTGTTGAGGGGGTTTCCTCTTGAATATTCTAAAAAAAAATAAAAAAAAGGGTGCCCAAAGAACTGAATGATTAGGAAAGTATAACCTCATAGTTTTGTTACCATTCAGGAAGGGAATTTTTTCTCCTCTTCCATCCTTGACTGTCCTGTATACTACAGTACATCATGCTAGAAAATTTTGATAAAATGAAAGATTAAATAAAATAAACTAATTTTAAATGCATTCGTATTTCCTTTAACATAGTTGATAATCACATAGAGGCTGCTCAATTGATCCATTGACCTTTGGGAACAATTCTGAAGGATTGTTGATATTCTTGTGAGGAAAAGCTTTGTAGAGGCTTTGAACAGTTGTTGAAGAGTGGTCTGAATCGACTGATGTCTTATGAAGTTTGTTTACATCCATTCAGACGGAGACGAAGAATGTCCTCAGGAGGAAAAAATTAAACACTGCTTTTCTGGACTGAACAGGCAATGTTTGGATTTAAGACACAATAGCGACATAAACAGAATGTGCCAGAATAAATTAAATGTCTGTTTATTCTTTTGTATAGCGATTCAAACCATATGTACTTGGAATGTTGACTAAATGACTCTTATCAAGACATACGCGACTATTCTAGACATCGCTGGATCTGAGAATTCGTGATGTCTAAGGCAGCAAGGTCTGGATGTTGCGTCGTATAGTTCACACTTGTTTGTTCAGTTTGAAAACATATGGCATCCAGAATATCTCGGTCTACTAGTGTAATAACTGAAGTCTTTTTTTGATCCGCCATAGAGAAAATAATGCGCAAGAACATCCTTTAGGAGGTCTTCATGTTAATTGGATAATCAAAATGCCTAATAAACAAGAAAATGTTTACCTTTTGAAAGAAAAAATACCAGTTCTGATGACTTCTAAAGGCACAAACAAATGACTGAATGATTTACTCTGCCTAGTTAAAATATCAGATCCTGGCATGAGGCTGTCAGCTGAATTCTACTCTGAATGAAACCAGCTGCAGACAGCGGTGTGTGACGGGAGAGTTATGGTGGACTAACACAATCTTATAACTTCAGGTTGTTTCATTAGCATTAATCATCATTACTGCTGTCTAATTCTTATCAGACTCAAGAGTTTGCAACCTTCATTTAGATAACGCCTCTTGAGAAACCAGAATGTGTCCAATGCAATTTCATACAGAACCAGGATTGGTTGGAAGGTGTCCCAAAAATAAATCAATAAATTAGAATACATAATTCAGTCAAATTCTGACTTGTATTATAATGCTGTTATTAAGAAACGCATATTACATGGTTATGGTCATTACAGCTACATTTACGTAAATGAAGGGCAGAAGACGACAGAAGGCAAGTTCACATACTAACTCATTTTTATTAATACAGAACTGCATGCTACAGAGACTGTACAGCATTAACATTTATTCATTACAAAAACATGGTTTTTGGGAACCATTTCAAATAATGGAAAAAACTGAAAACAAACAAACAAACAAAAAAAAAACGGAAAAAAAATTGAAATAAAAACAAAACAAAATAAAAATATAAGAGCATAAAAGAGAACAGGAACATCACAGCCGTTAAGGAAACATTCAAACTATTCATCATTAGCATCTTAATAAACCAGAGAAGTAATCGACGGGTTACAGTTGCGTCATGTCAACTACAATGGCACCGAATGAATGATTCTCTTGTAGCTTTTTTACAGCTTCTTGCAACATCAACATGCCTATTTTTTCTATCTACCTATATGTAGTAGTGTACTTAAAAGTGGCAGTTTGTGTTTTTTTGTAGTATTTAATAGTTTTTTATGAACCTCCTAATATACATAATTTGGCCCTTGAGGGTTTATACAGTATGACGTCCGTCTTTTAAGTTTAAATTTTATTATTTGACAATCTGCTACCAAACACATTTGTTATAGCAACATTTATACTACATACATAGCAATCTATGTAACGTCACAGCAAATTATGGTTGAAAAAGAAAAAACAAACATTGGACAACGAAAGAACCTACAGCGTCATAAGAGGTGGAGAGGAAATTATCACAAATTTTGGCACGGGAAAAAATCTGTACACGATTCTACAGTTAGGCGGAGATGAGAATGTGCAATAGAAAAGAAGGGCTTGAGACGAAATTCGACTATTGAAGACATGGAACCCACCGTCCCCGTTTCAAGTTTCCTTTTCACCTATTGTAAAATGGCTTATAGATATGTTTCTAGAAATTAAGTTGTGCATACATCTGTTCGTTGTTGTTTTTTTGCTTTTTTGCATTTTTGCTTTTTTAGTTGTTTTTTTTTGAGAATCTACACTGTAGTTTAGGTGGAATCCTGGTTTTCAACAAAATAAAATAAAATAAAATAAAAAATAAAATAATAAATTCATGTTAAAACAATAAAACTTTTGAAACTTCAAAACCTCCTTGTAAAAATGGATCATTTATATATATATATAAGTTGCTTACGTTAAGAAAAAGAATATTTATACAATGTATTAAGAAAACGAAAAGATTTCAAAAAGGGACAACATACAAGATACAACAAGCAATCTCTAAAGCAATAAATACTACTGGTCCTAGCATTGTGACAGTTTTGTATTGAATATCCCAAACCCCCCCTCCCCCCGTCCCACCCCACCAATCGAGTCCACCCACCCCAACCCGAGTCAACCTCCCTCCCCCTGGTAAACAACGACAAAAAAAGAAGGATAAAACAGACAACGCAATGGAACAATGCATATTAACACAGTAACCCCCCCAAATTTCTGTACATTTAAACAAGAACAAGTAACATCACAATTAAAGTTGTTCCTCAGGCGGAGAGGTGTCTCCACAGTCCTCGTGCCCTCTGAGTTTTGGACAGCTGTAAAATGATTGGTTCACAAGCTCGTATTTAATACAAATAATGAAGGAGAACCAATTCTTTGAGAAAAGGGCTCACCGAATCCTCGCCTACTTTGTATGTCTGTCTTTAAACATGTCTATGTAAAACTACATAACAATTATGCACTTTTCTGTTGTACAGCTGAAAATCAAGCAAAAAAACAAAACAAACAAAGAAATCATACAAATTTGGCAGATTGACAAAGCTATACTCTAAAACTTAGTGTATTTAATTATCAATATTTAATCATAATAATTTCATTTTTTAGATAATGACAGGTCAAATATTGACCAATGAACTTTGATAAAGAATTAACAAAATTTTCAAAGCCATATCGCACAGAAAAAAGAGAATCAGAACACAGAATGAAAAAAGACAGAAGACTGACGGACAAACAGAGAAAGCCAGTTTTAAAAAAACAACGAAGCTAGTCTATTGACTTAGTTACGAGTGAAAGGGGTTGCGTCGGGGTGGAGCTGGGCAGCAGAGAGAGGGAATGACAGACCGATGTGGGCCTGGAGGAGGCGGAGCCTGTGGGTCGGGACGACGGCACATCTGAGGGGTCCAAGGAGCCGTTGTGTGCCGAGCCTGATGTTTTGCCCGCCCTGGAGTTGTCCAACAGAGCTAAGGGTGGAGGCGGAGCCATGGAGAGGTGTTGGTGTTGGGACGACGAAAGCAGGGTGGGTGGTTTCATAGTCAGTGAGAGAGGTTGCATTTGTTCAGTCTGTGGTTTGGACTCTTTCGAGGACGGGGAGGGAGAAACCATGGAAGGGGAGGATGGGGGGGACTCTAGTAAGCTTCCGTCCGAAGAAGGAGGACTGGCACAGCTGCCTTCACCTTGAATGTAGCGAATGCACTTCTTTTTTCTCCTACAAAAAAAAAAAGGGGGACATGTTGAATCTCTTGGTCCGAACAACAAAAGTGAATCACACAGAGCCCTAACGTTCATTTAAATGCACATATCTTAAAGTCGGGACACCCATTCTGATCTCATTAGCAACTTTTGGCGGACCCACTTTCAGACTTTGCATGAAAATGGACGCCAGAGCTGTCTCGCTCTCACATGGTGTCACACGATTACATGCAGAGAGGACAGGACAGTGGGAGAACGAGAGGAAGATGAACAGACCGAATGAGGATGATGAAAGAGGTGAGGCCAACATCTCTCTTTGTTTTCCTTCGGCGGCACAACGCAACTCCAAACAAAAGAACTCCACCCCGGTTTCGCAAACCGCGAGGGGATCCATCCGGTTTACACATCAGCTTGAATTATTACACTCCTCTTTCTCCCTTCTTTTTTCCTGTCTTTTTCCTTGCATTCCTTCAGGGGAAGTTCAGATGGTGGGGTAAGAGGTTAGAGAGAAAGCGCTACTCTCAGCTTGCCCCTAAGACATGTGTGTGAGCGCTCTGCACAGAGGTCGAGGTGCCATGTTTGCATTTCTGCTCGGGTCAGGACCCTCTCTCGTCTGCTACGCCTACGGCCAGCCATTCCAGCCAGCCACATCTCACCAGCGCCAAGCCAGCGCGCCGTGAGGTAGGGGTAGAGAGAGAAAGAAAGAGCGAGAGAGACGAGAAGTGATAGGGTGAGAGAAAGCGAGAGGAACGGAGAGAGAGGGAAAACCTCAGTGTACCTTGCCCTACCTGACCTGACCAACCCCTCCCCCCTTCCTCCCCAAAAACTCTCTTTATCCTGCCTAAAGGGCGAGCTCAGTGATGCAGCCGAGGCTAACTCCAAAAGAGAAAAGAAAGAGAGTCAAATAAAAGGGAATTAAATCAAAGACAGGGGGAGCCAGAGAGTTGCGGGAGAATCGGGTTCAATTAACCAACTTCTTAGTGGTTTCGTCATGAAAATAACAGCCAGGTAAGGATTGTTTCTCAAGTCATACCCCTGCCTGCTCTTATGCGTGTTGGTTTCAGACGAAAGTGCGAAAAAAGACACTGAGAGAGACAGTCAGGGAGGTAGATACACACTATGATGAAGAAAAATGACAAAAAGGGGGCGATTTTGGGGCGGAAATCTTGTCACGGCCACTTAAACCCACTTGGTGTATGGTGGAGGGGTCTGCACAGAACAGACTTAATACAGAGGAGACATGGCACTTCAGCGTCAAAGATGGGTGAATAGAGACAGAGATGTGTTTGTTTGATTCGTCTGCTACTCTACCCTGTACCGTACATGACTGTACAGCTACAAAACGTCGTCTGCATGGAGGCCAATCGTGAATTTATGAACGTTTCAGGTCTGTCAATGCGCTAACTGCCTGTCAAACAGCAGCAAATAAGCTAATATCCATTTTTTAAGAGCCATATTGATTCTAAGTTTCTCCCTGTGTTCCTTATTGATTTATAGGTCTCTGAGGGAATTTCTCCAGATGCATCTTTCAGGAAACAGAGCTGAGTGGGGTCTTTTAACCTTCCAGCTCCCTAAATCAAGACGCAATTACCAGTGTTTCTCTCAGCACAGCCCAAAAATGCACAGGCTATTCCTCTGAATAACAAGCAGTGCTGATGAGCGGCACAACCCATCAACTGCAATAAAACAGTTACTGGCTAGCAGGATAGTTTAAAAAATGTAAAAAATATTGTGTGGTTTCAACTGAAAAGTATGAACAACAACATACTTATTTTTTATCCTCTGACAAAACTGACATGAGCGAATCAAATCAAAGAGAATCCACAGTCTACAAAATAAATACCAATTTTTGTCGTCCCTCAGCGTGTCTGACAACATTTAACTCTACCTAAACATCTAATTGAAAATATTGCATTAAAGCAATTTTATTTGATTATCATTGTTATATACACAATACAGTTTTGTCAGATAGATTTTCACCAAACCTGGACTAGAGAGAGTGGATTTTGGAGAATCAGGTGAATTTCTACACTAGAAAGGATTATGGAGGACAAGTAGAAAACGGACAGTGGAGTATCACAACAGCACAACGTCTGATGTCCACGATGAGGAAAGGGTGAAAAGGAAAGAGTGCACAAGCATGACACAGAAAAGGGTATTACTTAGCAGAAACAAATACCTACCATCCACATATTCCCAATTCAAAGACTGCTTGTATTAGAACAGAAAGACAAGAGGTTGGGACTGAATAAAGGGTTATAAGAGAGGAGTGGAGAAGGAAGAAGAAGAAGAAGAAGAAGAAGGGGAAGAAAAAAAGAGAGAGGGGGGATGAGATGGCATCACCCCAACCCTGCCCTCCACAAAACAAGTGGCTACATCACACAGTTCTAAAAGAAGTGACTGGGCAGAACAGTACAAAACAGCAGATTAGTTCCTTGGGCAGAAAAACCCGCAATATTGAAGTATACTGATATAAAAATACTCTAAATAAAAAAAGTTTTTGCTTGACTTGAAATTTGAACCGCAATGCCTTAGTAATTATTTTTGTTTCGTAATTTTCTGCCCAAGGGTTTCAGTTCGTCTGAAGTGATTCTGAAGTCATAAAAGGACAGAAAAAAGTAAGAAAGAAGTCTTTGCAAACATATAAACTGAAACAAGGCCTCGGAGATTGAAGTAGGAAAGCATAATCCATGGAAAAAGTGTTGAGAGAAGAAAAGATGATTTTTTTTGGTCATCTTAAAATCATCATCATCATCATCGTATTTTAGATGTTCTCCCCAAGAGTGGGGCTGGGAATATACCTGCAGGGTTTGCACCATAAACCCAGCTGGTCAAGCCCGAACAAGGCACGACACTTCTTAGGGGTATTTGCATCTGTTATCCATAGAGGAACATAAAAACACAACAAAGAAAGAAAGAAAAGAAAAAAAAGAGCACATGTCATTGGACACAAAAGGCATGGAGCTAGAGCAAATGATTCAGCTGTGGACATTGGTACCGTGCCTTCCCAAAAACTTACCATGACCAGCCCATCTCAACCCCCAGGCCACACCCCTCCCCCTTAACAGAGGGAAATAAACCCCACCTTTTTATTTAACCCCGCCTCTTTTCAATTTCAAAAAGGAGTACTATGTGAACTCCTTTTCCACACACTCACACAAAAAAAACACAAACCGCCATTTCACCCCACCTAGAGAAGAAAAACAAACCCCATCTCCCAGATTTGCAGAAGCTGATTGGCAGAGGAAGTGGCGTGGAGAGAATGCGAGGTTGAGAGAGCCAGAAAAGTGGGAGGAGGTACCAACGAGAGAGTTCCCCAGCTGTCACCTGCTCTAGCACACCTGCCGCCACACCAGATACACACCTGCATGGGCCACACCAGTTATTCTGCTGGTCGAGCCCGAAGCGTGCGCGACACTTCTTTGGGGCGCTCAGATCTGACGTGACGAAGAAGGGAAGAGGAAGCCAGTGCAGAGGAGAGATGAAATCAGAAAACAGAGCGAAAAGAAAGATAAATTGATTCCAATGAAAGTCTTTACACTACTACTTCTCCTACAGATCAATTTAAATAGTGCAGTAATGCATTTACAGACATATTTGACCATATTTTGTTAGTCATACAAATAATTAAAAATCAAACTGTGAGAAACAAATATGAAAGTAAATGAATGACAGAAATCAAATCAGCACACAATGCATGCCTTTCATAACCAAGGCTCTTTATGAATAAATGCTCGTTTGTTAAAAGGTAAGCAGGGCGGGATGCAGCAGATATGGATACATGTCTGCCATATATAATCTGTCTGATCTAGACTAGAGGAGGTGATAGGGACAGGTTGTTGAGGCAGCAGTAGCAGGGAGGAGCTATAGGAGGGAGGTGGAGCATTAGTTTAAGCCAGGGAAACACTACAAAGCTGCTTCATAAACAGGCCTGGCCCACGTTCATCCACCTCGAACAGTCCAACTGAGCAGCAGAATGAAGGACATAGGTAGACGAGTGTTTGAGGAGGGTGAAGGCAGGCCGTAAGCGGGGCAGATCAAGAGGAGACAGGGCAGAACCAGCACTCATGCTGAGGAGGCGCAGGGGCAGTAGATTAAGGAGGTTTACCCTGATAACAACATCTCTGGTTATTCTTAGCATAAAGAGGTCTTTCCTATAAACATACTGCAGCTGCATGCGTGGAGTTTACCTTTATCTTTAACATAATAATACATGACTTTTAACATAGAAGCATCTTTTGATGAAATTATGTGTACAATGAAAAATGGAGCAAAGGAAACAACTGAAAAGGAGCAAAATAAAGTAAAGCAATGTATTCTTCAAGAGAATTACTGAGCTTAGCAAATAAAATATACATAAAGCAAATATGAACATGTACACGTAGCATTATTCATTAAAGAAAGATCATTAAATATTTGAGATACTGCACAAGCACAAATAAATAAATAAATACATAAAGAACCAAAAAAAGGGAAAAAGCAAGTTAGTAATTTAAGACTCAAAATGACATTAGCACCTGTAATCGGAGGGAGTGAAAGGCAAGGGTTTGGAAAATATTCTCTGTGTTCTGGAAAAAAAAAAGAACAAGATACAGAGGCCTTCAAAAGGTGTCCATGATGGAGAGAGACCGCAAATACATTCTTCCTGGACAATATCTCACAATAATCAGCATCATAAAGAAGAACGGTAAAGTGAAATCAAATCAATGTAATCAGCAAACCTCCTTAATTGAAAGATGTGGGTGAATTTAAAAAACAAACAATTTTCTTCTATTATCACTATATAAACACATATATACAAAAAAGCATGCAGCAGGCACAGCCCAAAGTAACGTCCACAAAACCACATAAGCACAAGCATGGGCGGCACATTCGGAGGCTGGCACTCGGTCACAAGGGTGATCAACTCACACTCTCAAAACATACATATCATAGTACGATAAATGCTGGAGGGGGGCTGGGCAGCTGGTGAGAGGGGAGGTGGGGGGGTCATGCATATTCAATGTTATTAATGCTCAACATGGGGCAAGGGGAGGGGAGGGGGATAACAAGCAGTCTATCGTGTAAATATTGCATTGGGTAGCATAGCTATATACAAAATGAGGCAGGCACACAAAAAAAAAGAGATAAGACATAAAAAAGGCTGGACTTTCATCTTTGAGATGTCACACTTGTGACAGATGATGGGTCTGCTTTAATATGAGAGATAATTGCAGCTCACTTACCATTGCCCTCTCCTGCCTGCTTTTCCCTTTTTCTCTTCTTCTTTTTCCCCTGATAGTTACCCGCCAGAAAAAGAGAAATAGACAGGAACCTTAGTTATTATATTGCAGAAAAGACAGAGACATGAAATGAACAAGAGAGGCCAATGTTTTCACTGATTTATTTATTCATGTAAGAGCCTGAAGGTTTGAACTGCCACTGCAGGACAGAACAGAACTTTCCCTTTCTTTCCCCTCGTCCTATTTCTCCCCTTTTGTTTATTCCTTGTTGTCTCGCTGCTGCTTAGTTTTCCTTTCATTGTGAAACGATTGGATTCTCTTGAGGTTTCTTTGAGCGAATCAGTTTACTGGAGGGGAAGAGCAGAGCGAGAGAACTTTCGTTGCATTTGTCCTCGAAAACGAGCTATGTTTCTGCCGGACGAATCCATGACCACTGATTTCGTTGAGGCTGAGGTCAGGCCCAGGCGGAATGATTCTTTTGCTCCGGTTGAGGAACTTTGACTAGGAGAGTTGAGATACACGGTCAGACTCCAAGGGGAGATGACAGGCTGGGCGGTGGGGCCGTTTGTCAGGCGCGAAAATCCAGCAAAACAGTAAACGGTGCGCTCGTTCCCTATTTCTGGCGGCGGAGAGAGATGTCCTCTTTCATCAAAGCTGCGAGGCGTTTAGGCCCTGTGGTTATTTAATTACTCTGATCTCAGCTCGCCTTTCTCTTTTTAGGTGAACCAGTGGAATACTAATGAAAGCAGAGGAAAATCGCACAGTACACGAGAAAAAAAAAAACAGATCTGGCTTACTGAGGAAAAGCACATGAACAGCAAATAGATCTAAAATAAATCTAAATACTTCCAGTTAGGCTAAGCTGGTCTGTTTTGCTGGTCTTAAAATGGTTTTGAGCAACTAAACCAGCTTAAGCCAGATAAGACCAGCCAACTACCCAAGTTAAAGCTCTATTGTTTCCTCCAGAGGCTGTTAGATGTTTGTCATATGATTTGTAAAATACACATCTAGATGGCTTTAAACTGCTGTGTGGCCCCTGGGGAAGAAATAAACATTGTTACTTGTTGAAAACTTAAAAACTTACATAGTTGTCTCGTGCCGACCAGCCGGGGTACAGCTGCATGTGAAGCTGTCGTTCTTTCCTGGCTAACTCATAGTATTTGGCCTGCTCCTCTCGAGACAGAGCGTGCCACTGCACATAGAGAAACACACACACACACATCCATCAAAACTGCAGCCATCACACTCAGAGAAAGATACCACTGATATTTTAAGCTCAAACAACACGGAAGTGTTTCCATGAGCGGTCCAACCACCGCGATTAAAATTTCCCCTTCCCATGGTGTTGTACTTTTACTCTCGCAACATTGAGCAAGATTACAATTATACAGAAATAGAAAAGCGAATAAGCAGTGTTTTTCCACCACCGACAACACTGCAATCTGTGGTCTTAGTAGTTGAGACAGTCTGCTGCCATTTCGCATAATGCTTTGGCCTTGTTGTGTGTGTGTGTGTGTGTGACGCTCACCCTTCGGCCTAGGATCTGGTTGATAGCTGCGCTCTCTTTCAGTGTGCACTCTGCCACCACTTTGGCTCTCATTTCCTTCATGTAAAGCATGAACGCGTTCAGAGGTTTCTTTATGTGTGGCTGCTTCTTTTTTTCCTCCTCCTTTTTCGCATCCTGATGTTTCCTGCAAATGGGAGGGATGAGATGTTAGCGTATGCATACCAACTTGATTAATTAATAGAGAATGGAGAAGTGTAAAGTGAACTTACGAGCTGTTGAGGGATCCGATGTCACTGTGAGAGGACTCCTGCTTGACGTTGGGTGTGACGATGGCTGGGTGGGGGATTCCTGTGGCGTGCAAACTGTGGTGGGGTGGCACCATGTGATGTGGGAACCTGGAGGAGAGAAGACTGTGTAAATCGTCAGAGTGGACACGGGTGAAATGATGGATGGATACACACATTCACAGAGTAAAGCACTGAATATGAGCTAAAGACTTCACACATCACAGCAGCTATAAACACAAAGCAACACCTTATACATCTGTTATGTGGGAGAAGGGAAGTGACAAATCCAAGATTTAGAACTCTTGCAACATGAAACAAAGTTCAGAAACGTTTGTTCTGGTATTTTAGTTTTGAAATGTGATGCATTGCGAGCTCAAACAAAATAGCACGGAGTGATTTTTTTGGATCATAAAAGAGGGATATTTCAGAGATGGAAAAAGTGATTATATTTTGATTCAGATTTTTTCTTCTTCAGCATAATACAGATCATTTGTTCAAAATTACAAATAATGAATAATAATGACCTAAATATTAAGCAAATAAGATATTTTTTATGTTGTTTTTAACATCAACATTGGAAAAGATCGTAAACCGTGGACTATAACATTAGTTGATACCCACACAGCCTTAGTTACGTCAACAAAACAAGTCATTTCAGAGGTGGAGAAAAGACTACATTTTGATAAAATATTGTGATTGTGGCCGTACACAAATCTGAGAGAAAGAATGGAGGATGATGAAAAAAAAAAAGAGAAGGAATAATTCTTTTTTTCAAACAGCTCATTATCTGCTTGAGTGTGGCTATATGGCTTGGAGCCAGAATATAATGATGAGCGTAAACTCACAAGGAACAACTAGTTTCTGTTGAAGGTTCTCTCTGGGGACTGTGTCTCCCCCCAATCTCTCTTCTCCTATTCTCTCTTTCCTTTATCCCTGACACATGTGTGTTTGTGCCATGTCATCCAGGCCGCCCGCCCGCTCCTACTGAGTGGGGACCGGCGTTGTGGCTGCAGTGCCGTGATCATTAGCCCCCACCTATTTCTTTCTCTTTCTATCCTTGCATACTTGTTAAAATTTCCTCTGTTCCGTCGTCCAATTTTTCCCTCCTTTTTCTTCCTGACTGTCCCATCAGCACCGCCCCCACCCGTGCCGCTGTTGCCATAGCGAGGCCCAGGTTATGGTTTAAACATGACGGCCATCCCTTTGAAGTGCAGGGCATCATTCGGCTCATCAGCACGCAGCAGAGTCTGCCACCAATTTAGCCCTGCTGAGGGAAGAGCGAGACAGAGGTGTGCAGAGAAGGGCCCCTGCAGGGTCCAATGTCTCAATCTTCTTCCACACCAGCCGAGTGTCAGTGAGTGCCATTTAATTGCCAATCGGAGCGATGGCCTCGGCGCCTGTTTAATGTATAATGACCCCGCCGGTGCGCTCTGTCTGTCATTCGCTTTCTATTCCTCGGCGGAAAAAGAAGGGATTGGAGCGGAGGTGCGGATGGAGGAACATATCAAAGGGCAGGCACGGGCAGGGGCCAAGAGGCCTACACTTCCTCCCCCTGTCACCAGGGACGGCCGATACACCTGTACGACTCCAACCCCATTATCAAAACAATGTAGCTCATTTGCCGTATCCGAGTCTGCGCCGTTCGTGCTCTGAAATGTATTTTTTAGATGGCTGAAGCGTTACCTGGGTGAAAAGCAGATCGCTACATGAAGCCATGTGTGCTAACTGCATAATAAATGGCAGCAGATAGGGCCATCAGAATCTCTTTAAGCCGAAGACAGGCACCAGAGAGAAACATATGGGCTTCTCTTAATCCCGAGGCCTTCTGGAGTTGCTGTCCACTGACAGAGAAAGACGACAAAGCAAGATTTCCCGCTCTCTCTCTTTTGCCCTCTTTATTCACAGAAAAACCATAAACACAATTAATGAAACCTTTTCCTGGTGCTCATTATTTTTGCGCAGGAGGCTGGTGACAGCAGACGCCACCGATTTTGACACAAACATGCTAAAGCACCTTCCCTCCGCAGAGACACAAGACCACCACTTATTAATCTATGCTAATTCAATTACAGATTATCAAAACGCATTAGCTCTTCCCCAGCACATCACCAATCCCCCTAGCCCCCATTCAGAAGATTCAATTAGCCTGCACTGGAAATAGGATGATCACAATATAAAGGCCTCATTAGAACAGAATCAGCTGTCACTTAAGCGAAGGTCCAGTGTCTGAGCGGAGGCTGCAGACCTGCACAGGCGCCTGACAGCGGAGCAGGCAGAATAGGCTCATTCCAGGCCTTTGGCAGGGTACAGACGACTTCTCTATGGAGCAGAGAACTCAAAACACACACAAGAGTGAAAGCTGTTGGTGTCAAATGTATGAGGCCTTGGTTTCAAAGCCAGCTGTTAATAAAAATGGACCTTTAAGAGTCAGGACCAGCTGCAAAGACCCTGTGCTCATAAGCAGAGCAGCTGCCAATGCACTCAGATCATCACTGCGGAGCTAAATATTGTGTTTCAGAGCTATTATGTTTGGCCTGACCACTTTAAACTGTGTGAGGATGATGAAAATATGCTAGATGTAAAGTGAGAGATAGGGCCTCATTCACTCACGCAAACAGAATGAATGTAAATGTTTTTGTTAAAACACTCTCACATAAAATAGATTTACATGAAAATTCATTCTGCTGGTTTTGATGAAATTTTCACATTTCATAAATCAACTATAAATATACTGTGTAAACTAAAAATGTACATTTACTGTACTACGAAAACACACTGCATCAATGCCTTGCTCCACATAAGCACCCAGGCCAGAGTTTAAGGGTGCACAAACCCTTTCCCTGTTTCTCCCTCCTTCTCTTGCTTCCCTGCTCACATTTATCAATCAACGTCCTATGGTCTAAGCTCACCAGGCCTCCAGAGCTGCTTTTCCAATCACGCTGCAATTAAACAGGAGTTTGTCCCTGTCTGGAGACACAGGCTGGGCTTGGGTTGGTCTCTATTTCTCGAAACTATAAACCAGATGTGTCTCTGTGCCTCTCTGGCTAGTCTCGCCACCATCATCATCATCATCATCATCATCATCATCATCTTCACATTCATCATCATTGTGAAAAGAGTATCATATGCTTCAGATTGGGGGGAAAGGCTAAGTAAATGCAGAAGAAGGTGACCGCCATATGAAGCTCTTGGATCTCACGTTTATGTTTGAATGACAAAAAAGCAACAAAGCAAACAGAGATTTGTCATCTAAAGCAAACACCTCCCACTTCTCACATAACAGATGAGTAACAGTCACAAGGGAGCAATTGCTATGACAGTTAAAACAAACATACGCTCACACACATTTCCCACAATCCCCCCACACATTCAACCATTACTGCTCTCCTGGGTACATTTGCGTCCAAATCGCCACTTAAACCAGACCCCAAAGGGGCACACAAAGCTCTCGCTCAGAGTCCAATGACAGGCCCCTGAAATCTGCAGCACTTTTACTTTTACGAAGAGATTCATTTACTTATGACGTGAAGACATTGACAGGCCTCTCGCTCTCTGCCATTCAGTCGGGGTAAACGTTCTTCAGGGGTCTCATTATAAAATGATAACAACAATTAATATTTTAATACGTAGCGGATCGCATGGGACTGTCTTCTTTTTGAACACTGAGACAAGAGCTGTCTCTCCTTAAGGGAGAAGTTTGTGAGAGTTTGACACGCTCACAGATCACGCATGCATTCTCAGCGAGTCGGTCGTCCCAAGGCTCAACTCACCTTGACATGGACGCATTGACAGTGAGGGCAGTTGGGTAGGGGTGTCTGAAACCTCCCGTCGTGATTGGGTAAACTGGTTGACCTTGCCTAGGAAAAGAAGAAAGAAAGAGGTAAAGGAAGGGATGAAAAAAGAGAAAAAAAGCACTCTCTATGCAGGCGGCTTTATTCTCATTTGATCAGAACAAAAATCTAGGGGATTGCAGAGCGCAGATCAAAGGGAAGCAAACTCTGAACAATTTGAATGCCACAAATCTGATAGGAATGGCTAATTAAATTTCATAACCCTGCGCTTGGTGTCGATGGAGGCCCCTCTCCCTGAGCTGAAACTAGGTGTTTTGTTGTGCTAATTAAAGACGAAGCACCGGCCCCTTTAATGGAGCCATCACGCTAATTGAGGTCTACACATCCAAAGACAAACAATAATGAATGTAAATTTATACCAAAATAAAGTGCAGAGAATCAAAGGGCCGTGGCTGCGCTTGGGGCCTCTCTCGGTATTTAGATCGCGGTGAGAAAACATTAAATTAACAGGGCTTAATTTGTAGCCTTTTGTCATATTAACAAGTGTTGACAAGAGTTACCAGGGGAGAGCCCCCGTGTGGAATTGTGGGTAAAATACTGGCAATCACAGTTCATTACTCTAATTGGACAATACAGAGACATGCAAAATAGCATTTGCCACAGAGGCAATTTAGAGTTTAGGGGATGAAGAAAGCCATGTGTGCATTGCTGTGGGCCCCAGCGGTGCCCTTCTAGAATGTATAAACTGTACAGAGGTTATGAGTTAGCTTTTGCGCTGTAAGATGGCCAAAGTTTTAAACTGCATATTAAATACCCAGAAGCACGTGGCAAAGTGGACAAGAGGTCTGACAAATATAAAATACATGATGACAAAATGCAATATATTGCTTTTGAACAAAGCTTAAAAATGGTTTTATGTCATTTAATGTGGAGCCAAAAGTCAGAGTTCCCAATAAAAATCTGGGATCTGGGAAAATAAAGATAAAAAAAAAAAACATTGAGAAATGTTTTTATATTTAAGATTTACATTTTTAATATATATTAAAATCATAAATGTTATTTAAAAAAAGAAAGCATTAAAAAAAAAATTTGAAAAAAATTTACGATATCCGATATATTTTAAAAGGAGGACCACATTTTTGTGGTCTCAGACTTTTGGAACCCACCGTGCATTATTTTATAACAGCACAAAACAAAGAGAAGAATAATAAAATTGGGCTGCTTACTGTGGTACTAACCATCCTAGCGGATGGGGAATCTGGCCTACAGTGCCAGGTGACAGGGGGTAGTAGGGGGATATATCTGAAGGATGTGGAGGCCTTGGGATTCCTGCAAGAGAAATATAAAAAAATGCAAAGAAAAGAATGAAGAGTGATTGTGAGATAGAGAGAGAGATGTGTGTGTGTGTGTGTGTGTGAACGGTGTGAAAAATGTTTCTGCTCTTGTCCTGACATAGAAATTCCCTGATGAAGTTTAAGTGTTAAATTTATCCTTTGTGAAATACACAATTGAACAAAGTCAACATCAGAGGGAGGTGGGAGAGGGAGGAGGTTGAGCTCACATGCACAGCTCTAAATAACACGTTCTGATCAAAGCTTGTGGAGGCAGCCACGATGTTGTATGGCACACGGGGGAGAGGAGAAAAAATACAGAGCCCTGTCACATTTGTCTATCGAATCAGAGGATTAACAACGGGCGATAATTGAGGTTCACAAGTCAACAACGCAAACACTGTGGCACAAGTTAAGAGAGAATGACATGTTAGCAGCGGATGTCTGTTCAAGTGCGGAAACAGTCTCAATATTGGGTTTGGAATTTAACGGCCATTAACTATATTAACAACATCACACATGATGGGTAGAAGGTTTAAAACAATTCCTAAAAAAGTCGTCCACAAAAACAGTCACCTGGTTTACAATAACATACTTTAGCAAGCTAGCTGACTTTAGATTGACTTAATATACTTCCATCCTGTCTACTTGATGCTGTTTTGCATCAAAATCTACTAAATCTGGTTTTATAAAAATAAAAACAAAACATTCTGCTTAATACTAGTGGCTAATGGTAGCTGTGCAGGAGGAGGAAAACAATGCCTCCACAGCACACTGGCACTGTATGCAGCGGTCTTAATACAATTTGTTAATTAATTAAACTCTAAACTCAATTAAGCGAGCCATTAAGCAGCACATTAAACAGTCTCTGAGTCTTTAAAGAGGCCCTTAGTGATGAGGTCTGTTATGAGAGCAGAAAAAGCCCTCTAAAAATCAACATGCAGGTTGTTGACAGCTTTGAAGAGCAGCTACATGACTGTATAGTGTTGCAGAGGAGCAAAATACCTTTCTATTTGATAATCTGATTTCGAAACATACCACTAAATGACATTAAATCACACCTGAACAGAAATTGTTTTGTTGTGAGATGAGAATCGAGTTTCCTGGTAAACCTCCTGCTCATACAGTTTTCATCCTAGTTGGGAAACCTAGACCCCCCAATTGTCTGATTTAAATGTCCTCAAAAGAGGGGGAAATGAAATTTTGTTTCTCAGAATCAGAACAAGAGTTGCTTTGGGATCCCGCAGTTAAGTATAAGAGGTCCCTGACTACATCTCCCAAAAGTCAAGTGGCTCCACAGGCTTAACTGACCCAGGTCAACAGCTCCATCTCAACATGCACACAAAAGGAGGGGCGCAACCTTGGCCCAGTGCCACGACGACTCCAAAACGCTCTGATGCATCTTAGCAGGTAGCTGAGCAATCGGTGAGATCATACAGTGCAACCGGGACAATGCTGTTAGTTAACCAGGCCTGAAGGTTAGCCTTGGGTTTCGTCCTGCCTGTTCTAAAATTCATGAATGTAAAGGAAGACGTGCATGCATATGTACCTGTTTTGGGGTCCACGTCGGCCTGTAGATGTGGAGGCGGGTTCCCAGGCGTGAAGTGCTCATTGCTGTAGGTGATCAGAGGTGTGAGCGGATGCACATGGTGAGGGTGCTGTACCACAGGGACCTTATTAGACTAGCAAGAAAAAGAGAGGGATGGGGGTGGGAAGAAAAAGAATAAGCCGTTAATACATGTTTGGGTTGGGGCAGAAACACACCAGCGCCTCTAATTCGACAGAGTCCATCATAATCCCACAAACCAATTCTCAGAACAGTGTGGTTTGTAATTAAAAACAGTTTCTGAGGTGCAGGATATTGATTCAAACGGTCATTGGATACATAAAAGACGCAATGCCTGATTGCATTACGTGTCTCTGACCCAAAAAGCACTCGCAGAAACCACGTAATATACCAAATGACAGCCAATCTAAGCACACTCTCCCTCCTTTTTCTCTGGGTTTCCCACATCTCGTGCTCCCACCCCTTCCTCTTCCTTCAGGGTCTGGTTTTGGAAAAGGTTTGCATTATAAAAGATAGGAGAGGAGGGGTGGGAGGGGAGGGGAAGAGAGAAAATCCATTTCTGCATTTTGGTCAAATTGGTTTTAGCTATGTAATCTGCTCTTTGTGTTCTTAAGTGGCACAGGCCCCATTTTCAATTACCCAAGATTACAGCTGAGCAGAGGGGTGCTGAGGCATAGCCTGGCATTAGTGTATTCCCAGTGCACGCGACCTAACCAGATTACTGCCGTGCTGTAGATTTGACGGGCCACACGTGGAAAGGGATTTGCTCCCGCTAGACACTGTATAAATCGACGCAAACCGAGCCGACTGACAGGAAAACATCTAGCACCCTGAGTTGTTTGCATACATGCCCGCTCTGAGGCGTCCGTGTGTCTGATCGACAGCTGTTCATGTCCTGCAGCCAATTCGAGGGGACGGAAAGGGCACGTAGGGGCCAGTGTCTTTATTTAAAACGTTCCAAATTTAAATCCAGCACTCAAGATGCTGTTTAAAAAAAAAACAATGGCGCTGAACATCAGAACATGTTTTATAAAAGCAGAGGCAAGGCATCCTTTTGTCAGGACTAAAATATCTGAGCTTTCAAAACAGGAAGGACACCAGGGCCCAAGTCTGAGTTGAAGTGTCCATCTAGGGCCTCTAAACTGGGGGAAAGAGGCACAGAGAGAGGCCACTTTCAGCATTGGGGGCGTTCCGCTCTGCCATATTCCCAATGAAAGATTAATGAACTGAACAGAGCTGCTTGGGGAAAGAAAAGGGGCTCTGGGGACGTTTTCAGGGCCCCTGAGAGCAGAAAACTGTGTGGAGACAGAAAGAGAAATGGGAAAAGGAAAGCGAGCGGCCACAGAGAAAAACAATGAGGAGAGATAACATATAAAAACTATATATTTTTTTAAATAAAAGAAAGACCTGTCAGAAGAAAAACAGACGGGGATGATGACAGTTGCCAAACAGCTGACGAGTTTGCCATTAAGGGAATGATGCCGCACACCCCTCCACCGCAAGCTACCCCATAACCTCCCCCTCAGTAATGATGTGAAAGAATGTTGTCAATTCTCTCCGCGCTGAAAGGCTTTAGTAGCCATTTAAATGAGTTCTTTTGTCCGGAGCCTCTCCATTGAGGGACAGCTCCAAATGGCAGTCCACTGCGGCCACATTCACCCAGAGACAAGCCAAATGATTTACATCACAGTCACTGGGCCTAACAGAACTCCTTTCAAATGCCACACAGCCCCACGAATAATGGCTGGGCATCCCGTTTAACTGGCTTCTGGGGAGCGCAGCACGCTATCGCGGCTCGCTACAGTGGCGTCTCTGCCCGCTTCTCTACCTGAACAGATCAGCAAAACCCTGAGAATAAAAGAGGTAGACCGGAATAGCTGGAAATGGAAATTACTTTAGCTTACTGTTCTCATTGGAAGAAATGCGGCTGCTAAATGACTAATAAAAAAAAGTGGACCAGGTCTCATTTTAAAACATGCAAGCACTTTTCTGGTTGTTGGGTTTTTTTTTTCCCATGATGCCTTCTGGACAAGATACACAGCAGGACAAAAATAACATGGCAGAATGGATAATCAGCATACAAAAACACATTCTTCAAACAATTCCCCTTCTGAGTGCTATTCAAGTCCATTAAGTCTTCAGTCTTAAGAAAAGCTTCACAATAAATCTGGCTCTATTGACCCCATTGCTATTGTATGATGGCTTTACCCTGTTCCTCCAGACATGGCTAATTGTCTCTAGCAACTCAGGGGAGTGAGGAAGACCACCTACGTACGGGCCTGTGTATACCCGCGGACAACCGCATACTGTCGGACGCTAACAATCGCAGAATACGCGTTCTTTAAAACCCTACTTCTAAAACAACTCATTGAGTTTGGAGACTGACACACGGAGGTCCAGCGAGACACACAATAAACCCACACAAGGAACACAAAGAAAATATGTGGGCGTCTTTTTTCCCTATTATGTGTAAAGAAAGCAGGCTACTTCCTGTTTAATCGTTTGCCAATACCTCCCACCACAACCATTATGAATAGATAGAAGAAAAAAGGCTAAAGGACTAATTCACATAACCAGGTAAATAATAATAACAAACCTAGATCTCTAGATGTGGTTATTTCCTGAGAAAATAAGCAAATTTGAAATGACAGTTTGTAGATGCCTTTGGACGAGGTAAATAAATAAAATAAAATATGTGTCAACAAATCTGTCAGCATACCCATTGAGTGTGTGAGTAAATCTGTAGACATACGTACCCCCCTCCAAACCAATGAGATAGACAGTTTCTGCTTAGGGTCGTGACCCCTAGTGGTGGTCTTACAAAAGCCTGGCCTGTTTTAATGGAGAGGCCTGTTTGTCTTAGAAGAGCATGTCACACTCGTTTCAATGCAGCGCCTATCAAATCCTGTCCTTCACTCTCTTTTCCTGTCTCGTTTACAAAGTAATGTGCGCGCACACACACACACCCCCTTATGACATCTTTAGATATGTCTTCAGACAGTTTTTTTGTTTTAGTATTAACTTTTTTTAAACTTTTTAAACTCTAAGAGAAATAATATTTCAGGGTTCTCACACCTTTTAAGCAACAAAGTTTTTACTTTTAAAAACGTTCATTAATATATATATATATTTTGTATATATTATTATTTATATAGTGCCTATCTCATATAGGCCGCTTTGAAGGGTAAGCCTTGCAAACAAAGCAAGAAAATAAAATACTGCATAATCATTAAAAAAAATTATTTCAAGGAGATTGTTTTCTTAGACAATGAAATATTTAAGAACAGAACCTAGTCATACAAAAATCATAATTTAAATCATAATAATCGGTTATGGTTATTTGGGTATGCCTGTGGAAGAGATACAAGGAGAAAGAGAAAGATAGAGGGTTGGACAGCAGCAGGAAAAGCTGTTGGCGCTGCATTTCCGCTTGGTGGCATCTTGCAGGGCAATTTAAAGACAAAATGTGAAGGTGGCGACCTTGTGGCCCCTGAGGGCCTGAGCGCCTCACTCCGCTTTACGGCATGATATGATGAGTTGTCACTGGAGCTTGTGGGCTCTAATGAGCTGTAGTGGGGCAGGGGGGGGGGGGACGCAGGGGGTGTGACATCCTCATGATGGATAGAGGGGCTCTCAGGCCTGCGAAATTCCAGAGCAAGCAAAAAAAAGCAGCCAAGGACTTGAACTCGAGAAGTGTACGTGCCAATGGCTCGCATCCAAACATAGTGGACACAATGCAGAAAACATCCACGCTTGTTTATGTATGAGACTGTTCAAATGAGCAAGAAATAGATGCAGCCAAATGTGTGCTGTGTGTAAAAGAACGCTCGAAATGAGACAGAAGAACTTCAAAAGAATGTGGAACTATGATGATGTCACCGTCACTATAACAACCCTCATCCACCCACCACTCTCTCTCTCACACACACACACACACACACACACAAAACAAACGACTCGCTACAACATCTATAAAAATATAAATAGCAACTTCCCTCCACTGTTCTCAATACTGAAGAACATTGTGCCAAATTTCTACTTCCTTTATTTAAAATCAAATATGATAAAGAAAAATCACAAATCAAATGTCTCAAGTGGTTAAAAAAATAAGAAAAAAAAAATTACATTGCTTCTAATGAAATTGAAAGCAGCATAAAAATGGTTGCATACAAAAGGATTATTTAACAAACAATTATTTATGCATTTTAATCTATTTATTACATTGACATCAATTCTGTCAATTTAAAACAATAAAGAAAATTTTATTTACTACAAAACTAATTTTCTTACATGCAAATTTCAAATCTCCAACAGGCTTAAATTAAGCACAGAACACTAATGAAATATTCATATAATGCATACATTATTACTTCCCTTCCTTTCCAAACTTTAACTAAGTGCATCATGCACATCTTCAAATGCCATATCAATCAATCTATCTCCAAGTTCTTCCTTATGAAACACACACGCACACACAGATCTCTTAAGCACCTCTGAGGCAGATAAAATGACAGTGCATCCTTACACAGTCTAACAAAAGCAGTAAGAAGATTTTAAAAAGGCCATAGGAGTGTGAAAACAGCGTGTGTAATAGCGCTGAGCACTTACCCAGGCATTAAGACTGAATTGCCAGCAGCCAACCTGCTGTAGGAGAGACAGCCCAGAGGCCAGAGAGCCAGTCTTCCCTCCCCTGTCCTCCAGCCCCAGTGAAAGGCCTTCTCTCGGGTACATGAGCCCTCCCCTGTCCTCCACCTCTCACTCCCGCCAACGAATAAGACTTTTTCTCCTTTCTTCCCTGTCTTCTTGTTCTTTTTCAACCTTAGCTTCTTTCCCAAAACTGCTATTGTATTTGAGCGGGCGCATGTGTGTGTCCCTCACCAAAGGGTCGCACACACTGAAGTTCACGTGCACGCCATTGTTCGCAAGGCTTATTTTTTGTTTTGTTTTTTGCTTTTTTTTCCTTGCGGATCACAGGGAGATCTGCGTCTTAGGACGTCCGGCAAGGCCTGTCCTCCGCCAGCAGATAATCACTCATCTCTCCTTCTCCGTGAGGTTTTCCTTCAGCGGTCAGTCGGTCCAGCTCAAAGATATACGTTTTTTGTTTTTTTTTAAAGATGAAGAGAAATCTCACTTGATAGTTATCAGAGCTGCAGAGATGTCTTCCCACAAGCAAAAGAAACATGAAAAAACACTAGGAAAAAAGGCTTATTACTGTTGTGCATGTGTCTGTCCAAGTTTGTGTGTGTGTGTGTGTGTGTGTGTGTGTTTGTGTGGGTTCTGCAGTGCCTCCAGGATGCCCAAAGACGAACTAGCAGCTTGAAAAGCCTTGGCTACAACAAGGTAAAGCGAGCAAGGCAAGGGAAGGAGACAGAAAGAGAAAGAGAGAGAGAGCGAGAGAAAAGACAAGAGAAAACAACATCCACAAAGGGAGGGCAAGATCAGCAAAGTGTGGCAAGCAGTCACTTAGCTGTGTGATTCTGACAGTCCCCTCTCTAAGCCCACCATCCGGGGGAGGACGGAGGAAAAGGGGAGAAAGGTATTTGTCTGCGCATTGACATGGACGTGACATCAATGTGGGGTCTTTTTTTCTATTGTTTTATTCCCTACCTCT